>PVIA01010655.1:0-50245 GCA_004024845.1 Tonatia bakeri
TATGGGGAGTGGAGCTTGGGTTTGGACCCACACATCTCAGATGGGTTTCCCCAGCTGTTGAGATTTCCCTCTGGCACTTGAGCTCCCACCCAAGTGAGCCCCGCCAGCCTTCTCACATCTCCTCTGCACTCTGTACCACTCATGGCTGTGGTGAAGCCATTTCTTTCCTCAGTCTATGGTTATGACTTTTCTCCCACTACTGTCCAGTTGTTTATTCCAGATGACTTCTCTACAATTTAGTTATAGTTCCAGGTTGGTTCTGGGAGGAGGTTAGTGTAATCCTTCACTTAGTCCTCCACATCTTGGGTTCTCCTCCCTTTGGATCTCCCTTTGCCACAACTTGAAGTTTGCAGACTGTGATCCACAAGTCACTGAAGATAACCCTAGGAACTAAGAGGGGTAGAGGGATGGAAGGAGATCTAGGGCCTCTTGACCTGAGCGTTTGTGCAGCACCAAAATCCGAAAAAAAAAGAATATGTAAAGGACTGGGTTCAAGTTGGAGAAAGTGTATTTTTCTGTTTCAGAACTATTTCCACAGTTTTCCTACATCAGAAATTAAAGGCTCTCTCTATAAGATAATCTGTTGTTGCAAACACTAATCCAAACTGCCCCACACAGGCCACAGTTTTTCCACCATGGTGTGTTCGATGTAAAACCCAGTAAGATTCACAATGTTCGTATGACATCATCAGCCCTGATTCAGTTGTTTTACTCGATTTCCACCTCTGGAGCACGTAGTGCTCTCCTCTAACAACCACAACAAAGTGCTGAAAATACTGGAGCAGAGACTCCAAGAGGGAAAAAAAAGGACTCCAGGAGAAGATCCCTCTGTTCTGTTTGGAAGTGTCAGAACATTATTTGTTGCTGTAGACATTGATATTTGCACTCTGTGTTTTGCATGAGGAGAGGCATTTCCAAGTCAGCCCAGAATAAATGTCCCCAATGAATGTTTGCTCCCCTCACATACTTCTTTCGCCATTGTATTTTTTACCCATACACAGGTTTCTTACTCTGTGACTTCAGAGATCCATCAGCACCCTGCACCCCCACACATGGGTATCTAGCAGAACAGCTCCTGCAGAGATGGGTACTCAGACCACTGACAGGTGGTGATGCTGGAGTTCAGTGAGGCACAGGCTGCAAAGATTTTCCAAAGAAGGAAGGTTTAGTTCAGTATACCCAATACAGTTGAGTTTAGTATGGTGGCCACAGCCCAGGGCTGTGTGATAGGTTCAGAAACTGTGTTAAACACACACACACACACACACACACACACACACACACACACACACACACACATCATTAAAAATGTTGATAAAAAAACCAATGAGATTTCTTTAAAAATTAAAAGCAGAAATACCATACAACTTAGCATTTTAACTAATGGTCATTTGTCTGAGGAAAATGTAAACATTAATTCAAAAAGTTATATGCACCTCCATTCATTACAGCCTTGTGCCTTCTTTATTACACCTAATATGGAAGAAATCTAGGTGTTCATCAATAGATGAGTAAATAAAATAAATATAATATATATATACCATATATTTGTAATTACACATTTATATTAAAGTATTTCTTAGCCATAAAAATGTGTGAAGTCTTGTCCATTTTGGCAAAATATTATAGGTCACCCTGGAGGGTGTTATATTAAGTCAAACAAGTCTCACAAAGACAAATACTGTAACATGTTACTGTATGTAGAATCTAAAAAGCTAGAAAAATGAACAAACAAAACAAAATAAAAACAGGTTCATAGATACAAAGAAAAAACTGGTAGATTCCAGAAAGCTGTGAGTGGAAGGATGGGAAAAAATAAGTGAAATTGATTAAAAGGTGCAAACTGCCACTTTTAAGGTAAACATGTCTGTGGAATGTACCAAGCAGCACAGGGAATGTAGTCAATAACATTGTAACAACTTTGTGGAGTGACAGAGGGTAACCAGGCCTGTCGTGGTGATCACCTACCTTCTCATCTACATCAGTACGAGTCACTGTGTTGTCCACATGATACTAATAGAAGATTGTAGGTGAATTATATTTCAATTAGAAAAAACTTAAAATATAATCAGATTCTTTCTCACTCTCACCAAAATAGGTACTATCAACACCCAGATAATTACAAGTGTGGGTGATACTGCGGGCAGGTCAGAATGCTTGTGCACTGTTGATGGGAATCGCAGAATGATGAAGTGTAATGATGGCTGCAAAACAATGAGTGTATTTAATACTATTTAACTGCATCTTAAAGTGGTTAATATAGGAAATTCATGTGTATTTTACCAGCATAAAACATTTTTTTTAAAGTATTGTCTTGAATGTGAATGCCAATGGTGCATTTGAATACAAAATACAGACAATCCTAAGTGCACCATCTGACTCTATTCATGGTAAGGGTGATTGATTTTCACAAAAATGAACAAACAAACCAACCACCCTGCTGCCTGGTTTTATTTCTTTGACTTCACTGCTCTTAGGTCTCCTCAGAGGGTTCATTTCTGCTGTAGATTGAAGCATGCTCTCTGGAGGGAGTTAATCATGTGAGACATTGTGTCCCTTGAAAATGTTCTCTTTCCCTTAACAACCAGCGAATGCCATGAGGAACTCTCCTTCTCCGGCCTCTTCTGCTGTAGACTACATGGTTCATCATTAGGGTTCTAATTCAACTTAATATCCTCAGAAGAGGCAAGAGCTTTTTTGAAACATAAAAATAGCTTCAGTGGCCACAAAGGGAAAATAACTTGGGAAGTTCCCTACACAGCTCATCTAAGACATCTTCATCCTCATCATCCCCGACTTTATTGATTCATTATCTTATACTGTACACTCTTCAGTTCCCTGGATTTTTTATTTGCATGCCCCTCCAGACTCAATCTTTCTGACCAGACTTCCCACATCTGCCCGACCTATCCCCTCCCACCTGGAGTCTGCAGCTGCCAAGAATCATTGGATCTTTGAGCCTCCTTTGCCATCATGGGTTTGTAAGGAACTTGGAAACTCCTAAACCAACTGAAGTTAAACAAAATGTTTGAAACAGAGAATGAAATCACAAACCACACCTGTTTTATATTTATTATGGCCAGGACTTCTTCTGTGGGAGCAAAATATTCTAAAAAGTCTTAAGGTGTTCTGGCTGGTGGGGCTCCGTGGACTGAGTACCAGCTTGCAAGACAAAGGGTCACTAGTTGGTTCGATTCCCAGTCAGGGCACAGCCCTGGGTTGAGGGCCAGATCCCCAGTAGGAGGCACTTGAGAGGCAACCACACATTAATGTTTCCCTCCCACTCTTTCTCCCTCCTTTCCCCTCTACCTAAAAATAAATAAATAAAATCTTTTATTTTTTATTTTAAATATTACTCATTTTTATTTTTATAGAGAGGGGAAAGAAAGGAGAGAGGGAGAGAAACATCAATGTGTGGTTGTGTCTTGAACATCCCTTACTGGGGACCTGGCTCACAACTGGAGCAGTGCCCTGACTGGTACTCAAACCTGCAATGTTTTGATTTATAGGCCCATGCTCAATCCACTGAGCTACACCAGCCAGGGTAAATAAAATCTTTTAAAAGTAAATAAATAAAAAGTCTCAAGGTTCTTACCATAAATTTTTCCTTAAAATATTTTTATTTAATTATATTAAAAATGCATAACATTAAATTTACTATCATGAGCCAAGAGTCTATATATAGTTCTGTAGTGGCATTTATAGGGTCCAGCAGAAGTTATGCCTGCATGAGTGTGGTTGGTTGGGTGATAATATGGGTGTAATAACTTACAGTTTCAATTTGAACATTTCACCTAAATGTCATATGATGTGCTTGAGTATGATATTGTATGTTACAAAATTATATGCTTATGATTATGTAATATAAAGGGACATTATTTGTGCCAGACCCTGTATATTCTCCTTGATGCAAAACAGGTCTACCAATTTTGCATCAGTAAATCTTAAAATTTATACCCATTACAATAAACACCCCATTTTTTCTTCCCAAAATACCCAAATGACCAATCTTTATTTCTTTAAATTTGAATATGTGAGATAGTTTATATATGTGCAAATACAATTCCTGTCTTCTTATGACTTACTCGTTTCACCTAGCATAATAACCAAATGTATCTTTTTTTCCCAAAGGCTGGATAATTATATATATATATATATTTTTTTTCTATTTCCATTCCCCAGTTTATAGACAATTGGATTGCTTCCACCTCTTGGTTATTGTAAATCTAGCTGCAATGAAATTGGATGTGTTAATATATTTTTCAAAATCTTGCCTTCAATTTCTTTGGATATTAAAACCAAAGTGAGATTGTTGGACCACATGACTTTTGTTATAGTTAAATTGGAGGTTTTGTTCATGTAACATATATATTACCCCCTTAATAGGTATATGGAATTTGCAGATGATCTTATTTTTGTTCTGTAGATTTTTATTTTTCCATTGATTTTTTCTTTTGATGAACAATAGTTTTAAAACTTGTTATAGTACCATTTTCTATTTTCCATTGTTCCCTAAGCTCTTCGCAACATATCAAAAAAAAAATCATTGCCAAATCCAATTTCATGAAGCTCTTCCCTAGGTGTTCTCCTGTGAGTGTTAGAGTTTTAGGTCTTCCCTTCAGACTTTTAATTCATTTTGAGTTATTTTTTTGTATGCGGTGTAAGGTTATTTTACATGTGAATATCTAGTGTTCTCAACATCTTCTGTTGAAATCTGTCTTTCCTTCACTGAGTGTTCTTGGCACTTGATGATCGTTTGACCACAGACAGGAGAATTGACTTAGAGGCTCTCTATTCAGTTCTATTGGTCTATCTGTCTGTATTTATACCAATACCATTCTATTTTTAATGTGTTTTATAATGTGTTTACAAATCAGGAAATGCAAGCCTCTAAATGTGACTTTTTAAAAGATATTTTGGGCTCCTCAGTGTCTCTAGGAATATCATATTCATTGAGAATATTTTTTATTTCCTTAGAAAACAGCATTGCAATTACAATGTGTACATTGAATCTGCAGACAGTTTTTAGTAGTATGGACTGTTTGAAAATACTAACATGTAAACTATGGTTTTGTTACTGAAGAGTACAGATGTTCAAAGAAGCAGTTGTGTTTTTTTTCCTCCTGGGATATACTCATGCTCAGCACTTTGATACTACTTTCACACAACACTTGAAACTCCCTGAGGTAAAGACAGGACAGAGTTTTGGAGGCTTTAGGTGCAGGAACTGTGAGAGGAGATTTAGTAAGCTGGACTCTTTTCCAGCATTTGTTTTGCCTGGTTTAACTGTCTGATCACACCATGGCTGACTCTATTCTGTATTCCATTCTCTTTTTTCTTCCAATTCTAGCTCAAATAAAACCATTTTATTTCATAAAAAATAAGAACCTTCTCCAATAGAAAGCATCTGTTTTTAATACGTTTGTGACTGGTTCATTGAACATATCACTAATTTGTCATAACTATTTGAGAGTCATCCATGAGAAATGTAGTGAAATTGTCCACTAGAAATTCTAAACTTTTGTCTTTCATCAATGAAATAAGTGAGTCTTTGGAAGATATTGTGAGTGAGTCTGTTAGCTGCAGTTCCAGGAATGACACCAGTTACCTGTAAAGCACTCTCTGATTTTTGAAATATAAGACCCCACTTTCCCTTGTTCCTCCTTTTTCAAAGAATTTTTATGTACCCAATGTTGCTTTACAGTCATAGCAGTTTATGCTTTTGTGAATTATCCATGATTACATGTTAAAAACTATTCCTTTCTTCTAATCTGTGTCTGTTATTTTGATGGTTAGGTAAGCCAAAAGTATTTGGAAGGTGGGAGGGACAATATTATTATATTTTAGCCTTCAAATTAGCCAGGATTGGTGAGGCTGTTGGGTTGCAAGCAGGGAGCTCATTAATAAGACAAGTGCATCATCCAAGGTGACAGGTAAAAATGGTTGGACCAGTATGAAAAGAAGTTACAGTTTCAGGATTTGTTCTGAGCACCTAGAGTCAAAGAGTTTTCTAAAGAATTTAATGTGTTTTGTAAGAAGAAGAAAAATTTTGTGAAAATACAAAGGAATTAAGAAAAGTACTGGAAAAGCCTACTGAGGTCAATTATTTGGCTGGGATTAAAAATCTGAAGGTATCCTGAAGTGCCTTTTAAATATTAGTGGTCAAGTAAATACTTAGACATCAGCAATCATGTCCAGTTTGTCTCTTTCATCCTCTACTGTGTTCCCAGTGCTTCAGACAGTGCCTGACAGGTATACAATGTGCATTCATTACACATTTATAGAATCTGCAAATGAACAAGCAATGAACAATCAAAATGTCTCATGGACACCTATAAATAATATTTCTTATTGACCAAGAAAATACAATATTATCACACAGTCACCATGAATGCTGGGGGCTCTTATGAGCCCATTAGTTTTTATAAGTCACATGAGATCTTTTACATGCATTTATCCTCTATATATTTTTGTAACTACATCAATTTAAACATAAAGCTCCTTGAATGATCTAGAAACTGAGCAGGCAAACCCTCTGGGATACTTTCTGATGCCAATTTCTCATAAATAGAAATGAGACTGAGGGACTCATTTCACTGGTAAATAATGCAACATTTTTCCAGTATTTGCCCTATTTTACAATATTTTCATGTGCCCATCACCCTAAGTATCTGGTTGGTGAAACATACAAAAAGTAAAATTATCATTTAACTAAATAAATTTTCAGAAGATTTTAATCCACCTTACCTAAAAGCTTCTTAACCTAAAATTTATTTATTTTGAGAAACACACAGCTTTTCTCCTCATTAAACAGCCCTTGGTCACCATATGCAACTAAACAAAGAGACATATAGAGCAATTTTACTAAACAATGTCAGTCTGCATTATTATAAAAAAAACTCATTAATCAACATGTCAGAACTGATAAATTAGTGATATTCATTTCATAAGTGGACTCCTGGGCAAAGATGATGACTTCAAAGACAATGGCATATTGTGCCTAATGGAAGAAACATCAATTAAAGACACTCACTGCCCTGGCTAGGGTGGCTCAGAGAATCTAGCCCCAGCCTCCCAACCAAAGGATCACAGGTTGGACCCCCAGTCAGGGCACATGTCTGGGTTGCAGGCCATTTCCCCATTTGGGGAGTTCGTGGGATGCAACCACACATCGATGTTTCTCTCCATCTCTTTATTCCTCCATTCCCCTATCTCTAAAATTAAATAAATAAAAATCATTAATAAAATGACACTCACTAACATTGTTGGAAAAACTTTAACAGGAGGATTTCTGGCCAAAATGGAGGTGTAGGTAGATATACTTTGCCTCTTCACACAATCAGAAGAAGGAAAACAAATTTAAGAACAAAAAATAACGTGAACTTCCAGAAAATCAAACTGCATGGAAGCCTGAAAACCAAGGAGTTAAAGAAGAAACATTCATCCAGATCAATAGGAGGGGTGGAGATGAGCAGACACGGTAGAGAGTGCTGGTGGCAAGGCGACAGAGGTGAAATAGGAAGAGCTAGCCAGGGAGTGGCAGAGAGGACAGTCCCACATTTGCATGTAGGTAAACTGGGAAGAGTGACTGCGGAGTGAGACCCAGGGTTTCAGCATGGGAAAACAAAGCCTCAAGACCTCTGACTGAAAAAAACCTGTGGGGGTTGAGGCAGTGGGAGAAACTACGAGCCTCACAGGAAAGATAGTTGGAGAGACTCACAGGGCCCTAAAACATATATAAACCCACCCACCTGAAATCAGCACCTGAAAGGCCCAATCTGCTTGTGGGTATTGGGGAAGTAAATGTGAACCCAAAGAGAGCTGAGCAAGTGGCATGACTCCCTCTTGGACCCCCACTCCACATACAGCACCTCAATGCAGCTATGGGGGTTTTCCCACCCTGGTGAATACTTAAGGCTCCACCCCTTACTATGTGACAGGTGTGCTGAGATTAAAATAAAAAAATTATATATATATATATATATATATATATATATATATATATATCCCAAATGGAAAAACAAATCAAAGCTCCAGAACACATACAACCAAGGAATGAAGAGATAGCCAACTTATCAGATGCAGAGTTCAAAACACTGGTAGAAAGGATGCTCACAGAAATGGTTGAGCATGGTCACAAAATAGAGGGAAAAGTGAAGCCTTTGAGAAGTGAAATAAAGGAAAACATACAGGGAACCAATAGTGAAGGGAAAGAAATCAGAAATCAAATCAATGGTTTGGACCACAGGGAAGAAATAAACATTCAACCAAAAAAGAAGGAAGAAATAAGAATTCAAAAAAAATGAGGAGAGGCCTTAGGATCTTCCGGTACAACTTCAAATGCTCAAACAAATCATAGAGGTGCCAGAAGGAGAAGAGGAAGAGCAAGAAATTGAAAACTTATGTGAAAAAATAATAAAGGAGAACTTCCCACAGAAGAACACACCAAGGCACATCATAATTACCTTACCCAAGATTAAAGATAAGGAGAGAATCCTAAAAGCAGCAAGAGAAAAGGAGACAGCTAGAAAGGAGTTTCCATAAGACTGGCAGCTGATTTCTCAAAAGAAAACTTACAGTCAAGAAGGGAGCTGCAAAGATATATTCAATGCCTTGAAAAGCAAGGAATTAGATCCAAGATTCCTTTCTCCAGCAAAGCTATCATTTAGAATGGAAGGGCACATAAAGTGCTTCCCAGATAAGATCAAGTTAAAGGAGTTCACCATCACCAAGCCTTACTATATGAAATGTTAAAGGGACTTCTCTATGAGAAAGAAGAAGATCAAAACTATGAACAGTAGAAGGACAACAAACTTTATCAACAACTGAACCTAAAAAATGACAAAACAAAGATCAACAACTAGCCTAAAGAACAAAAAGAAACTAAGCAAACAACTAGAACAAGAACAGATTCACAGAAATGGACATTACAGGGAGGGGTATCAGTGGGGAGGGGTGGGAGGAAAATGTGGGAAAAGGTACAGGGAATAAGAAGCACATATAGTAGATACAAAATAGACAGGGGGAGGTTAAGAATAGTATGGGAAATGGAAAAGCCAAAGAACTTATACGTGTGACCAATGGATATGAAATGGTGAGAGGGGTGAACAGGGCAAAGGGGAATAAAGGGGAGAAAAAATGGGACAACTGTAACAACACAATCAACAAAATGTATTTTTAAAAATTTTTAAATTTTTGTTTTGTTGATTAGGTTCCTGTTAAAGATGAGATCAAATGGTATTTGTCTTTCATTGCCTGGCTTAGTTCCATCCCTGCTGTCTCAAAGGGTAGGAGCTCCTTCTTTCTTTCTGCTGCATAGAATTCCATTGTGTAAATGTACCATAGTTTTTTGATAATTTACTGATGGGCACCTAGGTTGCTTCCAGCTCTTGGCTATTGTAAATTGTGCTGCCATGAACATTGGGGTGCTTAGGTTGTTTTGGGTTGGTGTTTCAGGATTCTTAGGATATAATCCTAGCAGTGGAATTGCTAGGTCAAAAAGCAGATCCACTTTTAGTTTCCTGAGAAAATTCCATACTAATTTTTACATGGTAAATTTTTCAATTTTAATGTTTTTTGGAATTCTTCCTGCACAAAGTCAAAAATCCATGCACAACTGGCTACCTTTTGACAAACCTGCCCTGGGCCAGGCCCCATTTCTGGTAACATTTTGAAATTGAAAAGAAATATGACCCCATAAACAAATGATGGGTGTGTTTGAAGAGTAAAAATTTATGTAGTTTCTTCTAATAAGTTGTTTATTTCTGAGTGAGTAAAAAGAGACAAACTAAGATCAAGGAAATTGGTAGAAGGTTACTGGAATAAACATATTGAGAGAAAAGTTTTATAAATAAATAAAAGAACAAAATTCTGTGAATGTTCTTCCATCCAAACACAGCAAGGACCACTAACCATATTAATACAAATGGGAGCTGAAGTGGCTATAAAACACAGCCCTCCACATCTGATCCTGAAGCAGAGGAAGGTACTTGTGAAACATTTACTGTCCTCTTCATCTGTGGAACTTTTAGACAGTAATTGTAGTTTACATGGTGTCTTCACAGCTTGACCCCAAATAACTTTATGGTGACAACTTCCAAGTGTACAGCTAATAGACATCTGATTAAAAATGAATAATTAACAATTACTAATAGGTACATCATGGTAAATAGTATTTCATCTCATGGTCAGACTCTCAAAAGTGGTTTGGTGCATAGTGTGACCTCAAACTGTAAGTAAATGTAATTCAGGATGCAGAACACAGAGAAATGAGGGAGCAAAACTTAGTCCATGATAGCTTAGAGGTTCGAAATGATCCAGAGTGTTTTTCTAATAAAAGCCTGTGGGTCGACTATCCCCATTTACCTGCTTTACTCTTTTCAGAAGCTATGACTTCCATCCAAGATTAAGGTCTTGCTGCATCACCAATGGCTAATCATTCAAGACAAATGTTGCCACGAAGGCCTCCTAAGATTTCCTTCCTAGTACTTGAGACAATATTGTCTAACTGAAACATCAGTCACCAATACATTATTTCAGCTGATTCATAACCAAAGCAGTGTGGACAAAAAAGGGGCCATGTACTAAACCTGACAAGCTCGGGGATGGCCTGCATGGTGGGACTTGCAACACATAAACTTAAGTAACCACAGAGGATGGTCTGAAATTAAAACTCTTAACCCAAAGTGAGTCATGGTGGGTAGTCATGTCCTAGGCTGGTACCTTTCCTGACAAATGTCAATCTTTACTTAAACTGAGGGTGTTTATCATCTTTTTCCTCTACCATAACTTACCTTAAAAATGTCATGGTAATTTTATTTTTCTCAAACCCCTCACTGCACCAAAGCAGAGACCAGAGTTACATATCTTCTCATTGAGTTAATTCTTTATTTTTTAAAGATTTTATTTATTTATCTTTAGAGAGAGGGGAAAGGAAGAAGAAAGAGAGAGAAACATCAATGTGTGGTTGCCTTTCACTAGGGACCAGTCTCTCAATCCAAGCACGTGACAAGACTGGGAACTGAACTAGCAACCATTTGGTTCCTCAGCCTGTGCACAATCCACTGAGCTACACCAGCCAGGGCTGTTATTGTGTTAATTCTTAATTCTGACTTTCCTATACCAACCAAGTTAACAAATGTATGTGTCTATTTGTTCTACTTTTTACCCAGTCACAAAGATTTCTTCATTTTGCTTTCCCCCACCTCCCTGATCTGTTGTCTATAAATATTGCATAACCTCTCAGGCCCCTTGATGTGACAGCACTGTATAAAATATGGTGCAGAATTGCCATTCTTCAGAACATTTTCTCAATCCATTGAGATTTTTCTTCCCTGCAATCATCATCATGTTTGGTTCAAGTAGACTCACAAAAATACTCTTCAGGTTGAAACATCTCTTACATTGACAGCAGAAAATCCCAAGCTTTTTGTTAGAACTTGGTCTTTCAGGTGACCTGCCCTCACTCTGCAACTACCCAGAGGCCTGCCAAGGGTTGCCTCATCACAACAAAAGACACTCTTATGACCGTCATCACTTAGAAAATTTCAAATGTTTTCAATGCTCTTTCTAAAATCCAAGAAAGAAGGTCAAGCATTTTTCTATGATATCATATGAGAGACTTGAGGCTTATTGGGTAAGGTCACTCCAAGAATTGCACAGCCTGTAAGTAGACTCAGACATTCTGTGTGTTTTCTAATGGTGCTAGGCATGTATGCTTATCTTTTTTTTAAAACTTTTTTTTATTGTTGTGCAAGTATACCTGTCTATGCTGCCCCACAACCCCAGCCATTCTCCATTCCCACCTTTGATCCTACCCCCTTTGATTTTGTCCATGTGACCTTTATAGATGTTCCTGAAAACCCTTCTTCCTTCCCCCGCTAATATTATAACCTCCTGCCTTCCCTCTGGCTACCGTCATTTTGTTATTAATTTCAATATCTCTGGTCATATTTTTCTTGCTTGTTTGTTTTGTTGATTAGGTTCCACTTATAGATGAAATCGTATGGTATTTGTCTTTCATAGCAGCACAATTTACAATATGCTTAATTTTTTTAGGTTTCCTTTTATGAGGAGTTGAAAGTTTAAAGAGAACCTTTTCCCTACTCCTAGTGATTGACAATTCAGATGTGAATTAAACTCAGCCTCTGAGGTACACTTGTGTGGTCTTTAGAAGCTGGAAGGGAGATGAAGTCATTATTTCTGCTACTGTATTGACTGATGGTGGGCTGTGGGGGGCACAGTTCTTTGTGAAGAAGCAGGTGTTTCTGTACCTCTAGGTGGGGCTGTGGCCATGGGACCTTGAGACAAGACTCCCTCTGACAACACCCTACCTTTCATTCCTCTAGCTAGTCATGGTTTTGGAAACAGCACTCTGTGTGTTAAAGGTTGTTCTACGCTCATGTTCATGGCAGGTTTAATTTAATAGTCCCAAATTGGAGACAACACAAATGTCCATAAGACAGTGAATAGATAAAATTAATGCATCCCAAGAATGAGATATATCTAAAGAATAAGGAGAAAGAACTATATCAACATCACTGTATTGCACCAAGGAAACAACTTCAGCCTAAATTTGTATAGTTTATGAAAAAGTTGGACAATTCCAGATAATGCAAAAGAATTTAGAATAAGAAAACAGTCTTTGAGAGTTTCATTAACACTAAAACAGGTGGAGCAGAGGTGAAAAAAGGGAGCTTGCAAGAGGACATGAGAAGACTTTAATAGTAAGGGACATGGTCTTTATTTTCATTGTACAACATCTCAGGTGCATGCTTCTGAAAACACTATATAAATTGCATACTTTCAATAAGTTAAGCTTATGATATTCAAGTACAAGTTAACAAATATGTTAAAAATTATCCATACATAAATTAAATATTGCCTAATGTATAAGTTGAATGAAAAGTACAAAACCAAACAAAGAAATACCTAACAGTAACATGACATTTTCTTGCCTATTTTTCTTTGCATGCAACAGCAGGGAGCAGATTACTCTGCAGGCTGCAGCTTTGTGGCATCACTGATCTCCATGAATCAGCAGCAGCCACAGCCCAGCAGGGACCAACCTCTCCAGTATCAATCATTCCACAGTCTCCCTAACTCCTCAAGCTCCCCAGGTGGACTGCATCCAGTCCTCCATCCAGCCAAGGGTCAGCCCACAAAAGTTACTCTTCTATAGGCAACTTTTTAAAAATACCCTCTATTTATCAAGGAGAAAATGGCCACTAATTCTTCAGGTCTTATCGAACAGTCACTTCTCAGAGGTGCTCTCTCTGTGATACTCAGACCAGCTGATTCTCAAGTACATGCTCTAAATGCTCCAGAAGTTTTCCTTTATGACCCTTCACTTGTTTATGGGTAATTCCGTAGAGCCATGATTTATCTGAAAGCTGGTTGCTGTTACAAGGTAAAGTCAATGAGCTCAGGGCCTGCAGTTGTCTTGTTCTTTTTGGAGTTTCCAGAGCCCATCCAAGAGCATGACACATCATAGATGCTCTGTAAACATGAGTTAAATCAATAAGGGAAACTGCACAGTGGAAGCTTGATTTTTCTCACCTACTTCATAGGCCTTCCACAGGCCCTCCCTCTTGATTGCTCTGTTCCGCTTGTTACTTCTAGAGACTGTTAACAAAAAGGGGCTGTGCAGCAACCCTGACAAGCTTAGGGGGCCACATGGCAGGCCTGACAAGCCTCACAGGATATTCTTCTGATCAGAAATTTCTAGCTGGGAAGGTGATGGAAGGTTTCCACCTCCTAGGCCTACATTTTCCTGAGGAAAGTTCCACCTTTTGCTTGAGTGAACTCTGATCCTTTTTTTTTTTCATCTTAGATAGGATAACTTTGACAGATCACAATGATTTCTTTTGCTGAACCATTCAAATACACAGAATCTGGAGCAAGTGTGTGGCGACACAGAACCCTTTATATTATCTGGTCCTCTGAACACCTTCTCTTTATCTTGTAAATATTAGTAATCATGTACTCATTGATAAAAAAAGTATGTTTCTCCCTTTTGCCTTTTTTCTGATTCTGGAGATTTTTCTGCTATGTTATCTCTAATTTCCTAATAGATTCTATGCAACATTTTCACTTTGTACTTTATCATGTACAAAACAAGCAGCAACAAGGCATTTCTTAAAAGGATTTGAGTCCTTTCTCCCAGGTATATAAGGTCAGTTTTGCTCAGATAAACTCATTGCATTGCTTTCAGGTTTGAAAGTTTCTTACTTTGACAGGCCTGGGAGCACCTCCTCCCTCAGGGGTTTCTGTGCCACTCTCTACTCTGTGTCGGGCATCATCCATGGGCAAGCCTGGTGACCTCAAAAAAGCCTCTTAGGCAGAAATTGGAGGTTGTACCACAGTCAGAAGCACAAAGACAGGTCCAATAAACAGACATGAAACTCCTTGGAGGACCAGGAATCCCACAGGCACCTGACTTCCTCACGGTCTTTTCTTCCTGGGGAAACAGCACACCTCCCACTTCACACCCAAAAACTGCAGGTGCTACTGAGACTTCTGGCTTTGAATCTTTGTCCCTGGAAGCAAAATGCAGTCTGGTGACAACCTCAGATAGAAGACAGGTTCCCTCTGCAGGTGTCACCCACCTTGAAATCTCTCACCCCCAGTGTCATCTCTGTGACATTTCTGTTGGGAGGGAATAAAACCTTCTCAGAGCATTTGAGTACATGAAGAAGACTGGATTCCAACCTGGGTTTCTGTGTCACAAACAGAAATAATCCCCATATTTTGAGGACACCTGGGGCTCTCTGTGCTGTGCTGACAGGCCACAGACTAAGACACAACACTGCTGTGATCAATGCTGGCATGAGTGGGTCTTTCTCTCAGGGGTAAATGAGCCCTCATCAGTCTTGGTATTGCAAGTGTACCCTTCAGGCCAGTAAGATCACTTTCTCCTGAGAGCTTGACAAACGCAGAGTCTCTGACACACTGCCTCCCCTTCAGGATCTGCAATTTAACAATATGTGGAGACTTTCCCTGTGGACAGAAGAGCAGGAGAAAGGGTTCAACATTCACATCAAGACATCTCATTTTCAGTGGACACCCATATCAGCTGGACAGCTGCTGAATCTGTATTTTTAAGGTGTCACCTGGGCATTGTGATGTTTAATAAGTTTCACAGTGATCTGATGTACAGCAGGGTTGATATCCTCCTGGCAGGTTTTTCTGACTTAGCTTCAGAACACCTGCTCTGAAAAGAAAACTCAAACGTGATAGGGAGAGGGCTGTGGGAAAGGCCTATGTGCAGCTGACAGGAAGTTCTTGGGAATGTCCAAAATCCAGATAACCTACTCTAGTGCTTTCCAAGCACAGCATGAGAGTATGTGTTTGTGTGTGTGTTTATATGCATGTGTGCATGAATGTAGTGTTGAGAAACCTTGGGAGTTCCCTGGGAACCAAAATATAGGAGAGAAGTACTGGTAAGTAGGCACTGCAGTGGCAGAATAAGGGCAGGGAGGGGGAGGGTCCTGTGCAGAGACCCAGCCCCAGCCCACATGATAAGAATAGCACAGATTCTCCAGAATACAGCTCAGCACACAGGTAGGACACACAGCAGATTGCACCATTCCAGACAGAGGTGCCTGTGAGCCTTACAGAACCCCAAGCTTCTCTCAGAGAGGGAGAGCCACAAAGCAGACAACATACACCATGGGATCCCCGTCAGTGTCTACCCACAGAGGACTCTTCCACTGGCAAGGGTTCCTAATGGCCGGTAAGTAGGAGAGAATTCCTTGGGGTAGACAAAAAATCTGGCACAGAGACTGGCTGGGATCTGCTAAAGAGACCAGTGCTCTGAGAAAAGAGGGAAGGCTTTCATTTGGACTTGAGGGGGAAGGAAGAGGACCAGAGTAGGATCAAGAAGGGGGTCAGAAAAAGGAAAGTCTCATAATCTGGAAGTAGTGAGAGACAGGAAAACCTCAATTGCTCTTCTTTTCCTGTTTTTCATCATTAGGTATGGATAATAAAAATTATTATTATTATTATTAATAATAATAATAATAATAATTTATGTCAGAAAACAGCAGAAAAAATTAAAACATAATGAGGGGTGCTAGGTATTATCTTTACCACTGACTTCAGAAATGGTCAAATATATCCCACAAGATAAAACCCTGGGTTTGTCCATTCATTCAATGCCATGTACTTGCAGTTGGTTGATGTCCCTGGAGGTACAAGATCCAATAAAGCCCTGATTCAATTTAGCCCATATTCAGGAGGAAAGAAGGAAAAGGAAAAATTTAGATGTTATGTGAGGTATGCAGAAGACACATGGGAAAAAAGAAGTGAAGAAAGAGGATTTTTAGAGAAGGTGGTCATCAAAGTCTTCCAAAAATGTCCCTGACTGTAAGAAGGAGTCTGAGCATAATGAGGGGATGAGCAAGAAAACACCTAGAGAAGACTGCTTGGAACTGAAAAAGTAACAGTTTTGGAGGTGCTGAAAAATGGAGGACCATTTTTCACAGCAAGGTCCGTGCTGTGTGGACCTTGCTGTGGGAGACACACCCTCACCTGTAGATCAGGGCTGAGAAATAAAAGGACCCACTCAGGATTCAGGGCCTTATCTTTCCATCGCATATATACATGCAAACATAGATTTTTTTCTTATTTCCTAGTCTCACTCTTCAACTTCTGGTGCCAGCCCACCACAGCTCAACTCGCTATTGTGTCAACCTATATTGCTGAAGGGGAGGCTGCGCTTCTACCTCTCCACAACACACCTCCCGAAGTTCTAGCCTTTGTATGGTATAAGGGGGAAGGGACAAGCGAAAATGGTATTATTGCATTTCTTTTCACATTTTCAACATATGATATAAAAGGTCCTGCATACAGTGGTCGAGAGAGAATAACTGCTGATGGATCCTTGCTGATAGACAATGTCACCATGAATGATGCAGGAATGTACACTGTGGTAGTCTACATTACAGATGAAATAAAAGAAATTGGATTTGGGAGGCTTAACGTATATGGTGAGTGATTGCTCTCTGACCATGGGTTTTGGGTGGGGTGGAGTCTGCTTCACACACAGGACAGACATCCTTGAATTTCGCTTCCATTCCTCTCCACATTTTGTTTCAGGTTGGATTTTGTGTAGACAAATTTCCTAAGCTGTCAGTTCCCTTGCCAACTTGCACCCCTGTGGAGAGTCACTGTAGACACAAGGATCACTGTGATGGAAGTTACTCTGCAGAGGGAGTCCCATCTCAGTTCAACCCCCTCAACATCAGTTCAGCCCCCTCAACACCAGCTTATGAATTTGACCTTGAGAATGACTTTGATGTGCTAGGTCAAAGCATGATCTGAGAAGCCCCCTGATATCCTTGCAGAGCTCAGCTCAGAATCTCCTCTCCAGTACTTTGTCCCAGGGACTGTGGTGAGCCTGTGTCGAGTTGTGTCTGGGCTCCTGGGAAAGGCTGAGTGAGAAACAGTTTCATGGTTGCCCAAGACACAGCATTCCTGAGCTGATCACCAGTCAGGGCTCAGGTCCAAGAGCCACATCTTGGTAAAAAAGAGTTTGGTCTCATCTGAGTCTGTGTGTGGAGGGCACAGTTAGACAATGTCTTTGTGTATAACCACCTGTCCTGTGGGTCTTAGAAAGGTTCAGAGGAAAGTCGGCATCCCCAGAAAGAAACTGAGAAAAAGAGATGCTCCTGGTAGCTCCTTATTCATCAGGGATCAGCCCGGGGGATTCTCTCTTGGAGTTGATCAATAAGAGATGCCCCTTAACTGCACAGCTCTTCTGTCCCTGGTTAAGGTCAGATGCTGTAAATTCTGTACAGTTTCTATACTCACAACTTAGCAACCAAATATTTCTTGAGAATAAACTGAGGCACCCAGAGATACAGTCACTAAAGCACAGTCACATAGACCATGAGCAGCTGATCAGAGTCTCTAAATGTCTGTTTGTAGCCTCAGACCTAATCTAGCCTCAGATTTAATTCCTCTACCTTAGAGACCCTATGAGGGTGGCTTTGGATTTTTAAACCAATTAATTACTGCAGATCCTTTTGTCTTAGCCATGGTCACCTCATAGGAATACATTTTGACTTGTATAGTAAAAAAAAAAAAAAAGGAGAAATAATGTATTTTTACTCTAGAACCAAATTATATGCAGCAACAATCAGAATCACTGCACACCCCACCCCCTCAGGTGGCCTATCCATACCTCCCTACATTGGACTTCACATCACTTACTCATTTGCTTCTTGTTTTGGTGGAGGCACAACCCAGCAGTTATAAAGAAAGGAGTTTGCCTTCTCACTCCTCACTCTATCCCTAATACAAACTCAGGGGCCAACCTGTAACATATATTCAGTGGCTTTTGATGAAATAGGAAGGAATAAATGGTGATTGAATGAATGAATGAATGATACAAAATCACTTTGGAGCCTGGAATCTGGATACAAAGTCCTTTAAATTCTTGACATGAAGCCGTGGCTGGTGTAGCTCAGTGGATTGAGCGCGGGCTGCAAACCAGAGTACTGCAGGTTCGATTCCCAGTCAGGGCACATGCCTGGGTTGCAGGCCGCAGCCCCCAGCAACCGCACATTGATGTTTCTCTATCTCTTTCTCCCTCCTTTCCCTCTCTAAAATAAATAAATAAAATCTTTAAAAAAAATTTCTTGACATGAGGGACAGTCTTTCTGTGCCTCCAAGAACCAAGACCATCATCTCTGATCAGTTTCTTTTCTCTAATAAAATAGTCTTTCTTGCAATTGCTCTTAGGCCTTGGGCTATAAATAATAATTTTCATACACAGAAATTTTCTTTTTCAAATTTCTATGTCATAGCCACCTGACACATATTGCTCACACAGGCCAGAATTGCAGCAAATCCATGACACCACTTGCTATAAGACTCTTGTTTTGCATTTGCACCAGTCCTTACCCACTCTCAGGGGACAGAGAATGACTTTAATGGTCAAGGGCAGAGTCCTTGATTCTGCTGCCTTCATCAACTTCTGTGTCTTTTTTCCTCATTTTAAAATAACTTCCTGGAGTTTGCTGTATCATTTTTTGGCTCACTGACTCATTTGGCTCACTGAGTAATTTGGTTCACACTCACCTTAAAATACCTGACCCACCTCTTGGCCCAGAGACCTGGGTAGCCATCTTACCTCCCACTTGCCCTGGTCTCCATTTGTTAATATTGCACAAACCCCAGTCTATAGCATGTCCTGGGAAATGGTGCCTCTTAGAAACACACATCAACTGGGTGATAGAAGTCTGTGCAGCTAGAAGGAAAGATTCCTTGTTAACTAGGCAGTCAGGTTGTCTGTGAAGAACCAGAATTACAGGGGTATATCTGACTCCCAATCTTATGTCTTTCCTTAACCAAACACTGATTCTTAAATGACACCTGAAAAAGTTTGTACTTTCCCCCAGACATATAGCTGGAGGCCATATATTCTCTGAGCACACAGATTCCCATGTATTTTCTAGTGATGCACAGATCTCCTGGGTTCTTTCAAAGACTCAAGTTGACTGAGATGTGAGAGGTGCCAACTCTGTTTTGAAGAAGCTTTTGGAGAAAGGGAAGGTACTACCCAGGGCAAGTTTCATTCTCTTACCTGCAGAGCAAAGTTAACCACACCCAACATCACCAGCAACAAATGCAACCTGGAGAATTTTGACTTTCATTTTTGTGAATAGTACTGGGGTTGAGCATTTTTTCTGTGATTTTTGGCCTGTTGCATATATTCTCTGAAGAAATGTCTATTCAAGTGTTTTATTCATTTTTAAGTCAGTTTGTATGTGGTTTTGTGGTTGCTGTTGAGTTCCAGAAGTCTTTTTGTATATTCTAGACATTAACCTTTTATTTTTCATATAACTTGCAAAATATTTTCTCCAGTTTCATAGATTACCTTTCAACTTGTATTTTTGGATGAAGAAAACATTTTCATTTTGACAAAATCCAAATTGTTTATTTTTTTACCTGTGTTCTTAGTGTCATATTCATAAAATCATTGCCAAATCAATGTCATAATTCTTCTCCCTATACTTTTTCTATGAATTTTATAGTCTTGGGTTTAACCTTTAGAATTTGATCTACTTAACTGAATTTTTATGGGTAGGATCAGACAATGACCCATGTCACTTGTTTGCATGCAAATATCACTGTGCAACCCATTTATTAAAAGGTCTTTATTGAACAGTCTTTATCGCCTAATAAATTATTTAACAAAAGCTAAATGCTTTTCCACTTACTGTAAATTTCTTTGGCTCCATAAATGGACATGGTGGAAGGCTGCTTTCCACAACATGGGTAAAAGTTTAATAAGGAGTGGGACCTGATGTTTTGTGAAAAAAGGAAGTTCTAAGAAAAGATCAATAAAAGCTCATGAGAGAAAAATTCTATCTCATGATGAGGTTATAGGACACATGGGGTGGGAAGTGGTTTTGTGAGCTGGTAACAGAGATGACTGAAGGAGTATGTGCGGAATCAGCCTGGGGTTATGTGGGGTCAGAGTGAAGCTCCAGCTCTCTCCTTATATAATTTCACCTGAACTTAGATAGTTGTCCTTCTGTAAATTTTGGGAACATACTCTGATGGCCATTACATATCTCACTGTAGGCTGTTAGTGGCTGAGATCTGAGTGAGTTCCATGGCTCCAGTTTTCAAACCCATTCTTAATCAGTCACATGCCCTATTTCTCTACAGAGCCTGATTTAGTGGTCTCCCTCATAGCTAGCAACACCACAGTCACAGAGAATAAGGATACCGTGATCTTGACATGCAACACGAATGCACTCTACATCCACTGGTTGTTCTATGGCATGAAGCTGCAGCTGAATGAGCGCATGAAGTTATCCACAGACCACCGGACCCTCACCATAGACCCTGTGAAGAGGGAAGATGCTGGGATTTACTGGTGTGATGTCTCCAACCCCATCAAGTCTACTGCAAGTTGGATTGTTGAGCTGCATGTGAAATTTGAGTGACTCTTCTTTCCTCCTATATTTTATTAAATTCTAAATAAAAATTTTCACAATATAATAATAGATTTTTGAAGGTGTATAGTCCTTAAATGATTTGCATTGCATCAATACTCAAAAATATGAGCAGACATGTTCATTATTGTTTAATTAAGGTCATATTTCAGACAACTCCCATTGTTACAGAAACCAAAACCCAAGGGGGCCTGGAACGATAATACTCTTATGGAAAGAGATTCAGGTTCGTCTTGTCTGCCGCCTTAAAGGAAAGATATCTCTCAATGCCAGAGATTTGTGAAAAGGAAAGGAAAACGTTTATTTAGTGCTATACAAACTTAAGGTAGTGACCTAATGTCTTTATCAAAATCTTCAAGTCCCTTAAAACACCCACAAACGCACACAGTCCTTCCTTCCCCCTTGCACAGTATGGGGTACCGTATCTCAGGAAAGGAAATAGAAGTCCAGTCTCAGGCAATGTCTGGTTATTCCCAGTAATCCGTGCTCGGCTGGTAGGCCTCTCTCGGTTCTAGGCACCATCAGCTGTGTCGCCGGAATCTCTGCTAAAACAGGGTGATGGTTCCCCCTGCTACTGCTGTGGGGGAACCCACTCTGGCAAAGGTGCATGGTCCTCTCTCCACTGCTCCAGCCATGTGGTCCTTTCTCCACCACTCCAGCCACGTGGTCCTCTCTCCTCCAGGACCACGGGAGTCCCCACTCAGCCAAATCCACGTGGTTCTCTCTTCTATGGCTGCCGTGCCTGGGTTTAAATCCTCGTGCCAATCTTCCTTTGCAGCCCTATTTCTGACTCCTCCTACGCTCGGCCACACTTGCCCCCAATCTGCTGTCCTTTCCAGCTTTTCTGGTCACCATCATGGGTCTGGGCAAGTGTCACCCCTTGTCCTGGAACCAATCTCCTCCGAGCTCCCACACAAGCGCTGTAACTCAGGGGACCTGCCCCCCAGTCACATCTCGGGGAGGTGTCCCTTTCCATCCCCCTGGCCCAGACTGTGGCCACAGCTATTTAGCATATTCAAGCAACTGGCCCAAGGCTATAGGTATGTTAAATGACCATGCCATGGATTAGCTGCAAAGATGCCCTGCATGTTCTTGCTCTGTGTGCCCCTTCCCCCAACTCACACCTGTGGTGGGAGGGAAGGGGTAAAAAAAAACATCTTAGAATCTCTGGACACCTTGAGTTCTGGGTCCCATTTTAAATGTCCATTTGGGGTCCCCCCCTCTTGGCTGCACCCTGTAACACCATCTCAGGTTGGTCTCATTTGTACCATGTCCACAGTGAAGGTGACATTGTGTCCTTCAGAGGATGAGCAGTGGTCCTGTGATAACCAGTGGGAGCAGGTGATGAGCTCATAGAATCCGAGTCCATCCTTCTTCATGTAAACATGTGGAGACTTTGTAGTCTCCACCTGGACACTTTGTAGACAATGGGAATGGACAAGAGGACACTCATGTGAATGGCAACACTGGTCTTTGTCTTTCTCTTTCAAAAGATTTCTAAAGCCTTCAATATTCTTATTTATATGTCAATAAAATTATTGCCATAACTTCAATATATTTCTGCTCTTTTTGTTAGTGATATCTTTGGAAGCTTTGGTAATAATACCAACACTTTAGCTCACATTTCCTAGTTCAGACCAATGCTCATGGAATTAGTAATGACCTCGGGCCTTATGAAACTGTTTTACATGTTTTGTCTTTGGTATCTCTTGGAGAAGAGACCACCACCCAGAGCTAGAGAGAATGCAGGTAAATTCTCAGGGTGAAGCATTTTAAACTTGGGTGACTATTAAAACTCTCATCTTATCTTATATTTTATACAAAAATAAACTTTACCAGAGAAAACTCTGCAGTGAAAATCAGTTCCTCTGCACTTAGGAAATTAATCAGGTGAAATCAGGTGTCACCAGCCAAGTCCTCCCTAACCCCATCTGCTTCTTTCTAGGTCTCCCTCAAATGTCACAGAGACATGGATGTTTTCCCTGACAGTCTTACATGGGAAAGTAACCACCCAACTCATCCACTCTACATCTACTGCCTCCCACCTTGTTCTTCTTTACGAGGCTTATCACAAACAGGAAAGCTTTGGGAGGTCTCTCTTGGATTTAGTCATTCAACTGCTTTACCCACTAGGCTCTCGTTTCGACTCTAATTTCTTTTCATGTCCCTCCATCAGGTGAGTCATTGTTCTCTCAAACAATTCAGTGTGGACTCAATCTTTCTGGAGTTTGTCCTACGAGGCAGGTGATCATCAAAGCCACTCAGGATCTTAACTTTACAGTTTTAGCATTTGGACTGCACTTTCCCACACCCTTACTCCTTTTTATTATCAATCCTGCCTGAAGTGCCTAAGTCACAGCTGTTGTATTGCAGGGAAATTCTCTTCCCAAACCCACTACCTTTGGTGGGCTTTCTTCAACTACACTAGCTATCCTCTTGGGCCCAAGGCACAGACCCTGGGCAGGAAATCACACAGACCTCTCCACAGAAACAGGACATAGACTATTGTGGTTTTAAAGATATTTCTTTAATTTTTATTTTCTCATTTATTCTATCTACTCCACAGGATGCTATATTTCAATAGACTGCTGTTGAAGTAATTTTTGAATTATACATATTTTCAATGTACAATCATATTTCCATTCATTAGTATGGCAAAAGGCTAGCAATTCACTGATTATATATATTTAGTTTTTTTAAACCATACTTGTACACTTGGTTCATGAAGCACCTTCTTTTTAAAGAAGTATTTAATATTTTTTGTAGTGTGAACAATGAAGCCTGTTCCATGGCAGCCACAATCATTCTCATTAGAATCATATAAGTACTCCAATCATATATGTACACATCAATATTATGTATGTCTTTGACTCATCCTTTACATATGTTATTAATAGATTTAACAAAAATAGAATAATTTTATTGATGAAAAACATTGCCCATTAATGACCTAGAAATTGGTTTAGTTTTTCTTATATTTTAATTATGTGAGCCAATTAAGTTGAGGAATTTTTATAAACCAATTCTAATTATTTCCTGAAGAGGTGGACATACAAACATCTATACAGAGAAATTCCACCAATGACCTGATTGTTTAATTTCAAAAACAATTAACATTCTGAGAATACTGGAAAGGTCTCAGGGCTTTCCAATGTCTCAGGAAAAAATTCAAGAAAAAGTTAAAATATAGAGAATAGAAATCTCATGAAATAGTGATCAAATTTTGAACTCCATAGAGGAATCAATTAGGAATATGCTGCTAAGCTTGGAGATGCGTTTGGATCATATATGAATAAGTGATGATTATAGGCCCAATCTTTGGCTGGATGACTTGGCATTGTTTTGTCTGCAGGAGTTGAGAGTATAGTTCTCTGGCAGTCCCAGAGTCAACTAACCAAGTGGCATGAGTTTGAGGCCATGGAGAGAGAAGATGATACTGTACAGCTGTATGATTAAATTGTACATGAAAATTCAACTAACATGGCTGGAAAATAAAAAGACTTTAAATTGCTATTTGAATGCTCAGGGGAAAAGTTTGGAGACCAGTGAGCAACTGAATAAGGGTCTGGAACACTTTGTTAAACAACAAGAAGCCTGACAAGAACTTGGAGGGCTTTATGTCACTGAATGTGTCTGTGTTAAAGCAACCTTTTGTTTGGAGAAGCTTATGATGACTTTTTGACACAGCCACTTATGCTGTTAGCAGTGTAATGAGGTTAAATATACCCTAGGTGGACTTGGAAACATTTTACTTTTAAGAAGGTATTTTGTACAAACTGAACAATAGTAATCTGAGAGCTTTGGAATTTACATACGGGCAAGCTGTAGTGCTTCTAATTCAAAAGTAAGTGCAAAAATAAAAAGTTGTACTTTGGCTGGATGACTTGGCAATTAGCATATAAAATATGCTAATTAAGCTGCTAGTCAAATAAGCAGAGCTTACCATTTTGTAGGTAAGAAGGAAACCAAATATATTGTTGCTCTACTTGCTCAATCATTTACTTTTTATTATTGCTCAAGTAGAGTTGTCTCCATTTTCCTGCCACGACTTTTCCCCACCCAACCAAACCCACCTTCCACTCTCAATCCTACCTCTCTTTGGCTTTTTCCATGTGTCTTTTATACATGTTTCTTGACAACCCTTCTCTTTCCACTGTTATCCCCGCAAACCAACCCTGTGGATAATGTCAGTTTGTTCTTTATTTCAATGTCTCTGGTTATATTTTGCTTGATTGTTTCTCTTGTTGATTAGGTTACACTTAGAGGTGAGATTACATAGTATTTGTCTTTCACTGCTTGGTTTATTTCACTCAGAAAAATGCTCTCCAGATCCATCTAAGCTGTCACAAAGGGTACAGCTCCTTCTTTCTTTATGCTGCATAGTATTCCATCGTGTAAATATACCATTGGTTTTTGATTGATTCATTTACTGATGGGCACTAGGTTGCTTCCAGCACTTGCCTATTGTAAAAAAAATGCTGCTATGAACATGGGGGTGCATAGGTTCTTTTGAATTGATGTTTTTGGATTCTTACAGTGTAATCCCAACAGTGCAATTGTGGGGTCAAAAGGCAGTGCCATTTTTAGTTTTCTGAGGAAATTCCGTACTGTTTTCCACAGTGGCTACAGCAATCTTCATTCATATCAGCCATAGACGAGGGTTCCCTTTTCTCCACAACCTCTCCAGCACTTGTTTGTGGATTTGTTAATATTGGTGATTCTGACTGGTGTGAAGTGATATTTCACTGTGTTTGTAACTTGAATTTCTCTGATGGGTAGTAATGCCAAGCATTTTTTTATATGTCTTTGGGCTCTCTGAACATTATCCTTGGAGAAGTGTCTGTTTAGATCCTTTTCCAATTTTTAAATTGAATTATTTGCCTTCCTGGGCTGGAGTCATGTCAGTTATTTATATATTTTAGAGATCAAAACCTTGTCTGAGGTTTCATTTGCAAGTATATTTTCCTATATGGTTGCTCCCCTTTCCTTTTTGTTGATGTTTGCTTTAACCACGCAGAAGCGTTTTTCTGATGAGGTCCCATTTGTTTATTCTTTCCTTTATGTCCCTTGTTCTAGGGAATATATTGGTGAAAATATTGGTGAGTGGAATATCTGGAATTTTCTTGCCTATGTTCTCTTTTAGGACTTCTATTGTGTCATGATTTATAGTTAAGTATTCTATCCATCTTGAGATGATTTTTGTGTATGATGCAAGTTGGTGGTCAAATTTCTTTCTTTCTTTCTTTCTTTCTTTCTTTCTTTCTTTCTTTCTTTCTTTCTTTCTTTCTTTCTTTCTTTCTTTCTTTTGTTTTTTGAATGTAGCTATACATTCAAAGGTCAACCAACACCATATTTTCAAGAGACTGTTTTTACTCCATTTTATGATTCTGCCCACTTTGTCAAATGTTAATAGACTATAGAGACTTTTTTTTTCTGGGCTTTCTATTCTGCCCCATTGTTCTATGTGTCTGTTCTTATGCCACTACCAGAATATTTTGTTTACAGTGCCTTTGTAATATAGTTTGATATTAGGTACTGTGATTCCCCCTACTTTGTTCTTCTTTTTCAAAATTCCTGCAGCCATTCAGGGTCATTTATGATTCTATACAAGTTTTTGAAATGTTTGTTACCTATCTCTGAACTATATCATTGTTATTTTAATGTGCATTGTGTTAAATATATAAATTGCTTTGGGTAACATGGACATTTTGATTATGTTAATTCTTGCAATATCATGAACATGGTATATGCTTCCATTTACTTGTGTCTTCCTTAATTTCTTTCTTTGTGTTTGTTCTTTTCTAAGTATAGGTCTTTTATGTCCAGGTTGGGTTTATTTGTTAGAGCAAATTGCATTTTTTTCCTGATTGCTCTTTCTGATATTTTGTTGTTGAGTACAAAAATGCCTTGATTTCTGAATATTGACTTTGTAACCCACTGCTTTGCCAAATTTATGCAGGTGAATTAGATTTTTGGTGGAGTCTATAGGGTTTTCTATGTACACTCTCATGTCATCTGCCAACAATGACAGTGTTACTTCCTCCTTTCTTATTTGGATATATTTGATGTCTTTCTCTTATCTGATCACTGTGGTTAGGACTTCCAATACTATTTCGAATAGAAGTAGTGAAAACAGACATCCTTGTTTTCTTCTTGATCTTAATTGGGATAGTTTTTAGTTTTTGCCTGTTGAGTATGATGTTGGCTGTAGGTTTTTCATATATAGCCTTTATCATGTTGCAGTATGCTCTTTCTACTCCCACTCTGCTGAGTTTTTTAATCATAAATGGGTACTGTACCTTATAAATAGTTTTTCCACATCTATTGATATAATCATGTGATTTTTTTCCCTTTGTTTATGTGATGTCTTACCTGTATTGTTTTGCAAATATTGTACCATCCTTGCAATGCTGCATTAAATCCAACTTGATCATGCTGCATGATCTTCTTAATGTATTGCTGGATGTAGGTTGCCAATATTTTGCTGAGGATTTTTGTATCAATGTTCATCAGCAATATTGGCCTGTAGTTTTCTTTTTTGTTGTGTCTTTATCTTATTTTGAGATATCAATGATTCTGGCCTCATAAGAAGAGTTTGGGACTCTTCCCTCTTTTTTTATTTGAATAGTTTCAAAATATCACAGTTAGCTCTTCCTTAAATGTTTTGTAAAATTCTTTTGTTAACACAACCAGTCCAGGTCTTTTAGGACTGTGTGCCAGGAGGTTTTTTAAATTATTATTACTGATTTACTTTCACCAGGTGTTTATCAGCCTGTTCAGTCTTTCTGCTGCTTTTGATTAAGTTTTGGAAAATTTTGTTTTTCTGGAATTTGTCCATTCCACCCAGGTTTGCAAATTTTTTAGCATTTATTTATTCATAATAATGTCTTACAATCCATTTTATTTCTGTGGTATCAGTTGTCATTTCTACTTTTTCATTTCTGATTTTATGTATTTGGGTATACTCCCTTTTTCTTTTTTTAAAATTTTATTTTAATCATTGTTCAAGTACAGTTTTCTCTCCTTTACTCCCAATCAAGCCCACCCACCCCTCCCTCTCAACTTCCCTCCCATTACCACACTCCCCCTATTTTTTATCCATGTGTCTTTTAAATTTGTTCCTGTAAACCCTTCCCCTTTTACCCTGAAATTCCTTCTTCTCTCTCCTCTGGTCACTTTCTGCCTGTCCTCTAATGCAGTGTCTTTGACTATATTTTGCTTGTTTCTTTGTTTTGTTGTTTAGGTTACTGTTAAAGGTGAGATCATATGGTATTTATCTTTCACTGCCTGGCTTATTTCGCTAAACATAATGCTTTCCAGTTGCATTCATGATGTTGCAAAGGGTAGGAGCTCCTTCTTTCTCTCTGCTGCATAGAAGTCCATTGTGTAAATGTACCACTGTTTTTTGATCCATTCATTTACTGATGGGCATCTAGGTTGCTTCCAGCACTTAGCTATTGTAAATTGTGCTGCTATGAACATTGGGGTGCAAAGGTTCTTTTGGATTGCTGTTTTAGGATTCTTAGGATATAGTCCCAGCAGTGGAATTGCTGGGTCGAAAGGCAGATGCATTTTTAGTTTTCTGAGGAAGTTCCATGCTGTTTTCCACAGTGGTTGTACCAGTCTGCAGTCCCACCAACAGTGCACTAGGGACCCCTTTTCTCCACAACCTCTCCAACACTTGTTGTTTGTTGATTTGTTTATGATGGCCATTCTGACTGGTGTGAAGTGGTACCTCATTGTGGTTTTAATCTGCATCTCTCCGATAGCTAGTGATATTGAACATCGTTTTATGTGTCTCTGGATCCTCTATATGTCCTCCTTGGGGAAGTGTCTGTTCAAATCCTTTGCCCATTTTTTAATTGGGTTGCTTGTCTTCTTAGAGTGCAGTCATGTAAGTTCTTTATATATTTTGGAGATTAAGCCCTTGTCTAAGGTATCATTGGCAAATATGTTTTTCCAGACAGTTGATTTTCTTTTTATTTTGTTACTGTTTTCTTCAGCTGTGCAGAAGCTTTTTATTTTGATGAGGTCCCATTTGTTTATTCTTTCCTTTATGTCTCTTGCTCTAGGGGACATGTCAGTAAAAAAGCTTTTGCATGATATATCTGGATTTTCCTACCTATGTTCTCCTCTAGTACTTTAATGGTGTCACGGTTTATATTTAAGTCTTTTATCCATCTTGAGTTTATTTTTGTATAGGGTGTAAGTTGGTGTTCTAGTTTCATTTTTTTGCACGTAGCTGTCCAGTTCTCCCAGCACCATTTGTTGAAGAGGTTATTTTTACTCCATTTTATGTTGCTGCCTCCTTTGTGAAATATCAATTGACCGTAGAGACTTAGGTTTATTTCTGGGCTCTCTGTTCTGTTCCATTGGTCCATGTGCCTGTTTTTATGCCAGTACCAGGCTGTTTTGATTACCGTGGCCTTGTAGTATAGTTTAGTGTCAGGTATTGTGATCCCTCCTACTTTACTCTTCTTTTTCAATACTGCAGTAGATATCCGGGGTCGTTTATGGTTCCATATAAATTTTTGAAGTTTGTTCTATGTCTGTGAAATAAGCCATTGGTACTTTAATAGGTATCGCGCTGAATGTGTAAATTGCTTTGGGTAGTATGGACATTTTAATGATATTAATTCTCCCAGTCCATAAACATGGTATATGTTTCTATTTGTTTGTGTCTTCCTTGATTTCTTTCCTTACTGGTATATAGTTTTCTGAATATAGATATTTTGCTATTTCAAATGGGATTTTTTTCCTTGATTTCTGCTTCTGCTGTTTCATTGGTGATGTACAGAAATGCCTTTGATTTCTGGATATTGACTTTGTGTCCTGCTGTTTTGCCAAATTCGTTTATTAGGTCAAGCAGTTTTTTGGTAGAGTCTATAGGATTTTCTATGTACACTATCATGTCATCAGTAAACAATGACAGTTTTGTTTCCTCCTTTCCGATTTGTTTGCCTTTTATGTCCTTTTCTTGTCTGATTGCTGTGGCTAAAACTTCCAATACTATATTGAATAAAAGTGGTGAAAGTGGACAGCCTTGTCTTGTTCCTGTTCTTAGTGGAAAAGATTTTAGTTTTTGCCCATTGACTGCTGGCTGTAGGTCTGTCATATATGGCCTTTATTATGTTGAGAAATGTTCCCTTTATTCCCACTATACTGAGTGTTTTTATCATAAATGGGTGCTGTACCTTATCGATGCTTTTTCCGCATCTATTGATATGATCACGTGATTTTTGTCTTTGATTGGTTTATGTGATGTATTACATTTACTGATTTGTGAATATTGAACCATCCTTGCATGCCTGGGCTGAAACCCACTTGGTCATGGTGGATGATCTTTTTAATGCATTGTTGGATGCGGTTTGCCAGTATTTTGTTGAGGATTTTAGCATCAATGTTCATCAGAGATATTGGCCTGAAGTTTTCTTTCTTTGTTGTGTCTTTATCTAGTTTTGGAATCAGGATGATGTTGGCCGCATAAAAAGAGTTTGGGAGTCTTCCATCTTTTTGGATTTTTTGCAATATTCTGTGCAAGATAAGGGTTAGCTCTTCCTTAAATGCTTTGTAGAATTCTCCTGTGAAACCGTCTGGTCCAGGGCTTTTGTGTGTTGGGAGTTTTTTGATTACTGCTTCAATTTCTTTTGTTGTTATTGGTTTGTTCAGGTTTTCTGTTTCTTTTTCATTGAATTTTGAAAGATTATATTTTTCTAGAAATTTGTCCATTTCATCTAGGTTTTCAAATTTCTTGGCTACAGTTCTTCATAGTAATTTCTTACAATTCTTTGTATTTCTGTGGTGTCAGTTATAATCTCTCCTCTTTCATTTCTGATTGTGTTTATTTGGGTCTTCTCTCTTTTTTTCTTGATGAGTCTGCTTAAAGGCTTGTCAATTTTGTTTGTCTTTTGAAAGAACCAGCTCCTGGATTCATTGATCCTTATAATTGTGCTTTTAGTCTCTATGTCATTTAATTCTGCTCTGAATTTGGTTATTTCCTTCCTTCTACTTGCTCTGGGCTGTCCTTGTTGTTGTTCCTCTAGTTCTTGTAGACGTAGGGTTAGGTTGTTTGTTTGAAATATTTCTATCTTTTTTAGGTATGACTATATCTCTATGAACTTCCCTCTCAAGACTGCCTTCGCTGTGTCCCATAAGTTTTGGGTTGTTGTGAGTTCATTTTCATTTGTTTCCAGAAACCTTTTGATTTCTTCCCTAATTTCATTCTTGACCCATTCATTGTTTAATAGCATGCTGTTTAATCTCCATGATTTTGAGTGTTTTGGGTTTTTTTCCTTGGGATTGGTTTCTAGTTTCAGTCCCTTGTGATTCGAGAAAATGCTTGGTATGATTTTGATTTTCTTGACCTTGTTGAGATTTGTTTTGTGTCCTATCATGTGGTCTATCTTTGAAAATGTTCCGTGTACATTTGAAAAGAATGTGTATATAGCTTCTTTGGATTGGAGGGCTCTAAATAGATCAGCCAAGTCTATTTCATGTAGGGTATTGTTTAATGCCACACTATCTTTGTTGATATTTTGTTTGGAAGATCTGTCCATTTTTGAGAGTGGGGTGTTAAAATCCCCCAGTATAATTGTGTTGCTGTCAATATCTTTCTTAAAGTCCTCTAGGATTTTCTTTATGTGTTTGGGTGCACCTATGTTGGGTGCATTTATATTTACAATATTAATGTCTTCTTGGTGGATTCTTCCCTAGAGTATTATGAAGTGACCTTCTGGGTCTCTCTTTATGGCCCTTTTTTGGAAGTCTATTTTGTCTGAAATGAGTATTGCTACCCCGGCTTTTTTTCCCTCTCAATTTGCTTGGAAATTTTTTTTTTAGCCCTTCACTTTCAGCCTGTGCAGGTATTTTATCCTCAGGTGGGTCTCTTGTAGGGAGCATATATGTGGGTCATGTTTTCTTATCCATTCAGCTATTCTATTTCTTTTGTTTGGAGCATTTAATACATTTACATTTAAGGTTATTATTGGTAGGTACTTATTCATTGCCATTTATGTACGTGTATTCCTCTCTTTCTCTTTTCCTTCCTTTCCTTAAATCAGATCCTTTAGTATCTCTTTAGTATCAGAGCTGGTTTAGTGGAGGTATATTCTTTTAGACTTCTTTTGTCTGGGAAGCTTCTTATTTGGCCTTCTATCTTGATTGAGAGCCTTGCTGGGTAAAGTAGCCTTGGTTGCAGGCCTCTGGTTCTCATTACTTGTAATATTTCTTGCCATTCTCTTCTGGCTTGGAGTGTTTCCATTGAGAAATCAGCTGTTAGCCTTATTGGGGCTCCCTTGTATGTTATTTCCTTTTTCTCCCTTGCTGCCTTTAATATTCTCTCTTTGTCTTGAAATTTTGCCATTTTAATTATGATGTGTCTTGGTGTGGGCCTCTTTGGGTTCCTCTTGATTGGGACTCTTTGTGTTTCCTGGATTTCTGTGACTTTTTGTCTCATCAGATTAGGAAAGTTTTCCATCATTATTTTTCAAGTAGATTTTCTATCCCTTGCTCATCTTCTTCTCCTTCTGGTATCCCTATTATATAGATATTATTACATTTCATATTGTCTTGCATTTCTCTTAATCCCTCTTCATTTTTTCTGAGCCTCTTTTTCTTTTCTTGCTCTTTCTGTGTGTGCGTTTTTTTTTTGTCCTCCAAATCGCTGATCTGACATTCTGCTTCATTGTTCCTGCTTTTGATTCCTTCTACTGTGTTCTTCAGTTCAGAAATTGTATTCTTCATTTCCTCTTGGCCTTTGTTGATAGTTTCTATTTCTTTTTTCATATTGATATAGTTTGCAGTTAGATCAATGTAGCTTCCCTGTAGTTTCTGGAAGCTCATTGTGAGCTCGTTGAACTTCTTTATAATCATTGTTTTGAACTCAATGTCTGATAGTTGAGTTGCTTCTATTTCATTTAGCATTCCTTCTGAGGCTTCCTCCTTTCCCTTCATTTGCGGATTGTTTCTTTGTCTTCTCATTGTTCCTGAGACTCTTCTTGTTAACTTCCGTTTCTTAACTTGATCTGTTCTGGTTCCTTGTGTTTATGGTGTGAACTTCTGTGGTAGAATACCTGTGAGATTCAGTGGTATAGTCTCTTTTGGGTATCCTGGTGTTCACAGCTTCCCCCTACTAGTCTGATTATTCAATGTCTGGATAACTTCTGATGTCCTATTTTCACAAATGTTGCGATATCAGTGGTTTCCTGTTCTGTTTCTCCTCAGATCAGCCAAATTCTCCCCTGTGCACTGGGGAAGGTGATCACAATTCCTTCTACAAGGTCGCCATCTTCCTCCTCTGGAACTGGCAACTGTTTATAAATACCAGGCAATTATGGAGGTGCAAACAGGTTCTTGGCTGAAAGGAATTTAGTTGTGGGTCCCTCCACTGTGAAGAAGGTATTTGTGTTATGACCTAGAGGAGTTAAATTTCTCTCACAGTCAGGAACCTTTAGACAGTTTGTTCCTGACGACATATCTCTGACATCTATTTTTAGACCATTCTGTTGAAAATATAATTGTAATTTGGTGGTGGCTGATTCTTTATCTAGTCTTTTGAAGCATACCTAAGAGTTTTTGAAAGCTTCTAGTCAGTGTTAAGAACCAAAGAATATCTGTCTCAAATACTGGGCTCATTACATTGAATTTTAATCTTCCTGGTGTGCCTGTCTCTGAGGAAAGTAGAAACCTACCTTACTTGAGTAACTTTACAACCAAAACATAAAATGACCACCTCTTCAGGTTTAATGAAACTTTTTGCTATTCTTTGTCTAAAGTCAATTAGGAAACACAGATCCCCATGTTTCCTTCTGTTCTAAAATCTCTCCAGCATTTGAATTTGGGTTGTTCATTTGTGTGTCATTGCCAGTTGGGTAAGCTTCCTCACCCAGGTGTCTGTGTATCTAAGGGAAGCAGTATTCCCATAACCTGGAATGGGATTGATAAGTAATGTTCTCATAGCTTTGAAATTGCATCCAATAAACCGTTCTCGTAACATGAAGTGGGCTCACATTCACAGAATTGTGCCATGTTTTACAATTTTCTGGCTGGAAACTAGCTTTGTTTGCCTCTAGTACTTAAGCAGGTATGAACCCCCTGCTGGGGGTCATGACATTTGCCACACAAGGGGACAGGTGACTTGTAATATGCCACACAGAGACATGCAGGGGGACATAGAGCCTGCAGCATGAGTGGATAGCCTTTCCTTGAATAAAGGCATGTCAAGCATCCTTACAGCTTCATGAATATTCTTCTACTTGCCCAAATACCGTGCATGTGTCAAGCCTTGAATGGTCACAAGACACTGCCCTATTGCATGGACTTTAATAAAGTATTACTTTTACTTCTAAATTGTTTTATATGTGTTTTTCTTTAACACAACCTCTCTGTGACTAACTAATCATGTCATCTGACTCATAGTGTCTAAATTTAACATATGTTTACATCTTTCCATTTTTTCCTTACCTGCTTAATAAAAAAAAATATTTGCAATTATCTTGCCTCTCTTCTGACTGAGTGTTCAAAGCTGGAGATGACCAGACTTCCCAGATCCTCTGCGTCCCTAAGTTGCCTCAAAGTAAGCTTGGCTCAGAATCCATGAATCTGTGCCAGCATGAAAGGACACATTTCAATGCCCTAATCATTAACACTGTACTCATTCCATCTTTTTCATGCACCTTCAAGAAACAAGATTACAGGGATTATAAAAGACATCCTTTCATGAAACTCAACTACCAAGTGAACATGCAGGTCTCTGTTACATCAGCCGCCCACTGGTATGTACTGAATGAGCCTTTCTCAAGCCCTCTTTGACCTGCAGCTCAGGGCAGACATTACTGTCCTCATTCTTTGTTTGTTTGTTTGTTTTTCTATTTACAAATTCCACGTGCCTGTCCTTAAAGAGCCTGCAACCAGAATTAGGAAATGGGAAATAAATATCTTTTCTGGTTCTATTCATTTTCTGCTCCCTGTGGCTCTGGTGTGTTGGACTGAGATCCTTGGGAACCTGTCCAGAGGTGGATTGTGTGTGAGCAGAGGTGAACACAGAATGAAGTCATGGAGGAATGGGGTCCGCTCAGGGTCAGATGAGAAATTGTGAAGTCTGGGACGTGAGAGGGAGTTTGGCATTATATGGCATTATTATGTTTCACATTGTCTTGCATTTGAAAGACGCCATGCAGAAGGGTTTGTTTGGAGACTCAAAATGAAGCTGAATAATATGAGTGAGGGTCTGACATACCTGTTGCTTGAGGGACCACTGAAGTTTGTTGGGTGAAGTGGGAGTGCCTGTCTTCCACACTAGGGTGGACATGAGGGTAAGACACAGGGAGATGAGGAAGGATAATGTTTTGAAGACTCACATTAGTTTCCTGACATTAAGACAAGTGGAAGCACCAGCTGGCAAGGGTCTTTAGACAGGGTATACAGGGCAGATAATGAAGTGGAGGAGAAGACAGAATTAAAATTGGTACTTTCCACAAGTTAGGGTATGGGCTCATGGGGAGCAGTGTTTCAACTGGCACAGTGTTTCATAAGAGTAATTACACTATTTTAGTACCAGGTAGACATGTTGGCTGCAGAACATTATGTTTAAATGGAATGCCACTGACTTTTTCACTTTTTATTATGTAAATTTTACCTCATATAATAATTTTGCTGAATTAAAAAGCCACATTAAAAAGAGAACATACTACATGATTTTATTTATGCAAAATTTCAGTAAAAGCAAATGGATCTACCAAAAAAAGAAAGAAAAGGAGTAATTGCCTGAAAATTCTGCAAGTTGGGTGGGGAGAGGAAGGGATTACAAAAGCATGTAAAAAACTTTGGGTGAAATGGAAACACATGGATTTTGTGTGCATACCAACACTCATCAGATTTTAAGCCTTGCATATGTCTGGACTATTGTCCATCACTTCTATATCAGTAGAGTGCTAATCTATTCTTAATATCATGAATTGCTTGTGTGGCCAGGAGGAGAGTGTATTGTTTTTCTATTACTGCTATTTCCAAGAGGGTAGACCCAGAAAGTATACCCACAAAAGCTCAATAATGAGAACTGTGGCAATTTTTTTTAGCACTGTGTACTGTGTACCTGAGGCATATTATCTCATTCAATTGCAAACATGAGTCAGTAAAACTCATTGACTTTATTCAAATTTCCTACCTCCTGCCCTTTGCACATGCTGTATCCTCTGCCTGGACTTCCATTCTTGCCCCTCATGAGTTCTAGGTGTGCATGGGCTCATTTTCTATCAGATGTTTCTCTTTAAAAAGTTTTTACTGATCCTTTATTGAGGTCAGAATTCCAGTTATGTGAGGTCATAACATCAGATTTTACCATTTTTACCACTATGACATTTGTAATGTTTTTACTTATTTATCAGAGAACACCAGCCCTGGGTTTACCATTTCCCTGAAACTCTTGTAATTACTGTCAGGGTGAGCGGGGTAGGAAAAAAAATTGCGGTTGAACTACAAACTTGGTGGCTGAACTATAACCCGGAAAAGGTGGCTGATATCAAACCAGGGCACGAGAAGAACCACTAATGATATATTGCCACTTTGTTCAAAGGGGACCAATCCCCAGCTCCCATGAAGAAGGCCAACCAAGATAAAAACCCCTCCATATTCCCTGCTGGGGCGTGACTTCCCTGGCCCCACTGTGTGGGCCCAACCTCACCCGGGTGTGCAAACTCCCATAAAACTCAATGCTGCCTAACTTTGTTGCTGATTGGCATTTATTCCTCAGCGGAGCCTAAGAAAACCTTTCAATCATTAGGAGTAAAACAGACAAAATCTCAGTCCTCATAGACATCACATGCTAGTGGGGGAGTCACACAATAATCCAAACAACAGTGACAACAATAATGTATGATAGTATGTTACAATAAAGTCAGCCATACTTGGGAATATTTTCTTTGTTCAATTCAAATATGTTGGCTCAGCCCAGGTATGCGAACACAACATAATACTATGCAGCAGAAAGAAAGAATGAGCTCCTACCCTTCGTAACAGCATGGAGAAAACTGGAGAGCATTAAGCTAAGTGAAATAAGCCAGGCAGTAAAAGACAAATAGCATATGATCTCACCTATAAGTGGAACCTAATCAACAAAACAAACAAGCAAGAAAAATATAACCAGAGTCATGGAAATAAAGAACAAACTGACAGTAACCAGAGGAGAGGGGGTAGAGTGATAATGAAGGAAAATAGGGGAAGGGCCATCAAGAAACATGAATAAAGGACACATGGACAAAGCCAAAGGGGGTAAGTTCAAAGGTGAGAGGCAGGCATGGGTGGGGCAGGGGGCTGTGATGGGGTGAAAATGGAGACAGGTACTTGAACAATAATGTCACCCCTTAAAAAAAAGAAAAAGATGAGAATAGATGAAGTCAGAAATGAAGAATCGATCAGTCAGAACTTTGGCTTTACTCTGAGTGAAGTGGGGTGCCACTGAACAGTTGAAAGACAAAAAAAAAAAGATTTGAGTGATCTGTCTTTATTAAAGAAACCAAGGTTTTGTTACCCTGCCAATTTGATATTTGGGTATTAATTTTAAGCTATTTATTAGAAAATAAAATGCAGAAAAAAACCATTAACCCTCCCTACATTCCTGCCAAGGGATTTGAACAGGAAACATGCTTCAGGAGAATTCACTTTATGCTAATTGACTATGTGTGGTACATGAGAAGGCTTTGGGAAGGCACCTGTTGTCTAGATACCCACTCTGTACCACTGATTCTGAGTTGCCCAGAAAATTCTCTTTCCATATAGGTGATAGGGGACTCAAGACTTGGAAAATTTTAGCTTAAGGTAAAAAGTTATAAGTCTAGCAAGTAATGTGTATGTTAAAGCTTTTATTTTAGAAACTACAGATAAGGCCCATCCTAGTTCTTAGGAAAACAGTTGGCCCCCTGGGCCAGTGATAGAAGATTACCACCTGGGGACATCCGAACCTTTGTTCCAGGGAGAGCAGAGGACCACCCTCCCCTTAGAACAGCTAACTGAGCAGAACAGGAATGCTGCATCTTTGCCCACCTAATCCTCCCTGAATTTCAAAGCTCTCATCACACTTTGTTTATCCACCCATCCCCACCTTATAAAGGGTCTTGCCTGGAAAGAAAAGACAAGATGGTTTGTTAGGGTATGAACCCGTCATCTTCTCAGATTGCCTGCCATGTGAATAAAGTGCCCATAAAAGATTCAATCGCTGTCATTGCTAATTGGATTTGGTAGTGTCAGACAGCCTGAATGCTGATGTCTTTTCCAGTTTCGTAGGGCCTGCTCTTCTCAATTACCTGTAAAGCACTCTCTGACTTCTGAAATATAAGATCCCACTTTCCATTTTTTCTCCTTTTTCAAAAACTTTTTAGGTACCTAATGTTACCTTACAGTCATAGCAATGTTTATGCTTTTGTGAATTATCCATGATTACATGTTAAAAACTATTCCTTTCTTCTAATCTGTGTTTGTTATTTTGATGGTTAGGCAAGCCAAAAGTATTTGGAAGGTGGGAGGGACAATATTATTATATTTTAGCCTTCAAATTAGCCAGGATTGGTGAGGCTGTTGGGTTGCAAGCAGGGAGCTTAGTAATAAGACAAGTGCACCATCCAGGTGACAGGTAAAAATGGTTGGACCAGTATGAAAAGAAGTTACAGTTTCAGGATTTGTCTTGAGCACCTAGAGTCAATGAGTTTTGTGAAGAATTTGATGTGTGTTGTAAGAAGAGAGGTGTTGTGAAAATACAAAGAGATTCAGAAAAATTCTAGAGAAGCATATTGAGGTCAATTATTTGGTTGGGATTAAAAATCTTAAGGTATCCTCAAGTGCCTTTTAAACATTAGTGGTCAAGTAAATACTTAGACATCAGCAATCATGTCCAGTGTCTCTTTCATACACTACTGTGTTCCCAGTGCCTCAGAGAGTGTGCCTGGTAGGTTTAAAGTATGAATTCACTACATATTCACAGAATCTACAAATGAACAAGCAATGAACAATAAAAATGTCTCCTGGACACCCACATACAACATTTCTTATTGACTAAGACAATACTGCAATACCACAAAGTTACCATGGCTGCAGAGGGCCTTATAAATTCATCTGTTGTAGTCACATCAGGACCTCTCTGGAGCATTCCTGCTGTAGGCAATTTAGGAACTAAATTAAGTTAAATGTAGTGTTGCAGAAAATAACTCACACGCAGGAGAGATGGTGGAGCACGATTCTTTATTACGCGCGGGCTCAGGGGAAGAACCCAAATCCTGAGCCCAGTCCTTTGTCTTTCCACAGTATTTATAGGTTTTAATCTACATATCAGAAACAGGACTTCAGAAACAAGGCTGGTACAAAGATTTAGGGGTTCTGGGGTTCAAAGGTTAATAAATGGCTTATCTAAACATTTGTCTACTATTTACATAGCCTGGCAGTACCATCTCACCAGGCCCATTAACAGCTTATGCATCTCTGTTAACAATCCCAGATGGCAACTCCTTTGAAATGCCTCTGCCGGCTAAGCTCCCTTATCACTCTCTGAACCGGTTTCTCCATTCCTCACTTCCTCAGCAGTAGGAGTATTTGAATGATAATCAAACTGAACAGGAGCCCCTCTAGGAGACCTTCTGGTCCCAATTTCTCAACAATAGAAAGGGGACTGGAATCTTTCAGGCAGCAACATGCTCAGATATACTAATTGAAATTAGGGACACGTGAAAACACAACCAATCTGAATAAGCAATAAATAATGATAGCATAAATGTAACCGGAAAAGACACTGGCATTCGGGCTGCCTGTCACTACCAAATCCAATAAGCAATGACAGCAATTGAATCTTTCTTTTTTTTTTATTTAAATGAATGTTCAAGTACAGTTTTCACCCCCTTACTCCCCATTCAGCAATTGAATCTTTCATAGGCACTTTATTCAGATGACCGGTGATCTGAGGACATGGCAGGTTCATACCCTAACAGCCCATCTCCCCTTCTTTTTCCTGGCCAGACCTTTTATAAGAGCAGTTTGGGAAAAAGAAAGAAAGGAAAAAAAAACAACAAACAGGAATCAGTGAGAGTCTTTGAAGCCACAGCCGTCTCCAAGGGGGAGGGGTAGTTGCCTGCTTCTTTTGGGCAAGGAGCTTCAGATGTCTCAAGGCTGTGTGTATGTCTAGTCAGTGCTCCAGAAGGGCAGCTGCTTTCTCCCAGATGCCAGATGGGCCTTATCTGTAGTTTCTGAAACAGAAAGCTTAACATACACATTACTTGCTAGATTTGTGGCTATTTATTTTGAGCTAAAATTTTCCAAGTCTTAAGTCCCCTATCATAAACACTAAACTGAAATGTGAGCCAGGGTCACAGGGCTCCCAGTTCTTTCTGAACAGGTGTGCATAAGATCACAACACATGTATTGACTTACTATCCAGGAATTAAGGTCCCCATGATAGGGAAGCGACAAACACCAAAGCTAGGAACATTTTTATTAGCAGGTTCAAATGTAACTTTTAAATTTTCTGTAATAAGAAGTCAGATGTTGATATATTTAGATGGCAAAAGAATGTCAGTACTTTATCTTGTTTGGTAATTTAGGTATATAGTGTCTTTAATTAATGACTAGGTATAGTGGCATTGAACTTTTAGTTAGATTTGTTAAGGCAACTAGAGGGTAGTGGCTGGGCTGTGAATGGAAAACTAGTTGCCACCCCAGATGTGCCTTTTAGAATATGGATTCTGCTCTTGTTGTTGGGAACTAGAAGGCCAAAAAAAAAAAATACAATGAGAACTTTCCTCTTAACTGCCTAGGAAGTACTTAGAAAAAGGACCAGCTGAAGGAGGAACACTCACATGGAAATGCCAAGCCAATATTTATTTACTATTTATTTGCTTCGGAATCTCCATGTTATGGTGTGTGTGTGTGTGTGTGTGTGTCCTGAAGCTTCAAACCACAGTGTTTTTTCTTCTTTATGTTCAGAACAGTATATGTCTTAACTACCCGATACTTTTCTGTGTGTCTCTGTTTTTCACTTGAGGATATTCACTAGTGTAATAAACTCTGTACATTGTCTCCTGTTAATCTGCCTCTAGTAATTTGATTATTAGATTACCTAGAGGAATTGAAAGGTGAGAGAAAAAACATCTTTTGCGCCCACAGCTGGCTGTCATGATTTCTACTTGAATAATAAATGGAAACCTGATTGCTGAGGCTCAGTTAGTTGGGCATTTTCACACAGACCAAAAAATGTCTCTGGTTTGATTAGAAGTCAGGGGACATACCTGTGTTGCAGATTTGGTCCCTTGTCAGGGTCCACACAATAGAAAACCAACTGATGTTTCTCTCCCACATCAGTGTTTCTCTCTCTTTCTCTATTACTTCCCCTTCTATAAATGAATGAATGAATGAATGAATGAATGAATGAATGATTAAATAAATAGTTTTATAAAAGAATAAAGGTAAAAGGAAAACACCTGGCAGCTGTAAGTAAAAATGTGGAAACTTGTCAGGAAAACAGGTTGCAAGAGATACATTGGAAATAAGAGTAGGATGCAGCCTGCTAAACACAAGGTGGATAGATTTGTTTCCTGCTCTTAAATTAACATCACCAACACAATCCCCAAACTGGATGCAGAACTTTGTATTGTCTGCAAGCTGGAAGACCTCTGGACTCTAGTAACCATTAACCCCCAAAGAATGATGGCCGGGGAGAAATAAATCAGATTTAAAAGTTAATAAAAATAGTAAAATGGATGTGGGAAACCAAGCCTCCAAGGCTACAAACTTTGAGTCCCAGTCCCCTTGTTACTACTCTGGCAGATAGCCGAAAATAAGAAGATGGTATTTGCACGTACTTACACAAAAGTAAAGATTTTATTAGAAGAGACATCAATTTAGGAGGGGCAAATCTTTTGACATCTAATTAATTTAGGCATTCAATTTTTTTTTTAACAATAGAGCTCTAAATTTTGACTAAATAAATGGCAAGCATATGTTCATTGGAAGTTAGAAGCTTCTAGAAGCACAGATAAGTCCTCTTTTTAAAAAAATTAATAAAAATTAGCCCTGGCTGGCATAGCTCACTGCATTGAGCGTGGGCTGCGAACCAGGCATCGCAGGTTCGACTCCCAGACAGGGCACATGCCTAGGTTGCAGGCTGTGGCCCCCAGCAACTGCACATTGATGTTTCTCTCTCTCTCCATCCCTCCCTTCCCTCTCTAAAAATAAATAAATAAAATCTTTAAAAAATTAATAAAAATGTTTTGGACTGTCTCTGAATTAAAGAAGGTTCCTATAGCTAATAAATGACAGCACTACCCACTTCCTCCTTTTATACTTCCTTCACTATATTCTTTGTCTCTGAAGGTTTTTTTTATTTAGTCTGAATTTCCCTCTTTATTTCCTATTTGATACACTTTTATCTCCTTTATATCTCTTCCACAACCACTCTCTAATAATCTTCAAGAAAATGACAATAGAAAATAGACAAAAATAATCCAGGAATTCTAGCAACTCCCTTAGGAAAAAAAGTGGTTTTAAGCAGAGGGCAATGAGGGATTATATATATATATATACTTAAAACTAAAAAAGAAAATAAAAATCTACCTAAAAATTTCAAAGATTTTCTCTAGGATTCTGATGGGTTTGCAAAAAGTTCTTTTTTAAAAAGAAATTATTTTATTGTTGTTCAATTACAGTTGTCTATCTCCCCCGCCACCACCACCACTCACCGCTACCCCAGCCAAACCCATCTGCCTCCACTGATTCCATCTGGCCTTGGTTTTGTCCATCTATATGTCCATTATAGTTATTCCTGAAAACCTCCCCTCCATTATCCCCTCCCACCTCCTAGTTGAACTGTTGGGACACAAGATCACAGCTATTCTGACCTCTCCCATTAAATGCACCTATGGGTTCCTGGGAGTGAAGCCACAGATTTACCAAATAAGGTTCACTGGGAAACTCCTGTAGAGAAGTCTGTTCCCTTTAAAAAGGGATAGAAAAAAACTTAAATAAAATTCAAAACAAGAAAAAAAATACAATAGCAAGCAAGTGGCTGCTCAGTAGAATATAAAGTTGTTCCTTTTCACCTTACTTATAGTTAAAAAGAAATTAAATTTAGAATGATAGGGGAAACGCTGAAAGTCCTTGTAGGTACTGGGACTACTTTGTCTCTTCTTAACAACATCCAGTTAAGAGTAAAGCTTTGGTGCAGATTGTAGGAGTATCTTTTCAACTAACAATTGTCCTTGAGTCACAACCTATCCCCTTCCAAATACAAATTGTTATGAGGCACCTTATGAATTTACTGGTCTAATCAGCCTCAGTTTACCCGATGGGGAGAGATTTTGTTTAAACTCATGGCACCCACATATTTTTTTTTCCTGAAAGGGTGAAATGCATTTGAATACTGAAACAAGTGAGAACATACTAATTATAAAGGAATTTCCACAAAATGAAAAAAAAAACCCTTGAGACTGAATGTTCCTTGCACGTTGTTCCAATGGAACTTTGAGCTCTTTCCAGTACAGATATTGTTGAGATCAATCACCCACTCCTATTACAATAACTATTGATGATACTTTGCCTCTGTGTAATATTTACCATTTTACTTGAAGACCTGAATTAAACCCACTACTTTAAAAGGAGACATAATTTTTTAAAAGATTTTATTTATTTATTTTTAGAGAGGGAAGAGAGGGAGAGAGAGAAAGAAACATCAATGTGCGGTTGCTGGGGGACATGGCCTGCAACCTAGGCATGTGCCCTGACTGGGAATCGAACCTGCGATGCCTGGTTCGCAGCCCATGCTCAATCTACTGAGCTACACCCGCCAGAGCAAAAGGAGACATAATTTATATAGAAGTTTCTGTAATTCTCCCAACTTACTGGTAAAGAAATCAAATAAAAAGGATGGAGACTTGTACATAATCTCAGCGCCATAAATAAAAGTTATTTCCAGATATCCTGTGATTCCAAATTTACATACTTTATTACCAACCATTTATTTAAATATTTTAAAGAATATATTTATGTAGTGCCTTGTTCAGCAGTTCAGTAAAAAATAATGTACTGTCCATATTTCTTTGTCTTCACTTGGGAAGACTACCAGGGATATACAGAGAGCCCCACCTGTTTCTCCCAGATAATATGATTTGATTTACATTTGTGCTCTAGGACACTACTAGACTTACAGAAGAACACAGTTTTTCTATTACAACAGCTAGCAAAAAAAGATCAGATCTCAAAAGATAAGCTTCCATTTTGCAACATCAAGTAAAATAGATTGGTCATCTCATATCTAAAGATTGATACCAATTTATAGGAAGATGCAATGGAAACTATTTTTTTCCTCTTTTTAAATAGGGATAGAAATTTAGAGAATCTTGTGTGTCACTGGATATTGTTACATAGGTTTAAATTTTTTCCAGTTTTTATACGTCTTATCAAAGTCAAATTGACCTTATCTAATTCATGGAACCTGCCCCCCTCTTCTACCCCCAAAGGAAAGCAAGCTATAAAATCTCTAAAGAATTATCTAAAGCTCGCATTCTGACACACATTAAGTATAAATTTTCTAACTTTTTATACATAAATACTTTGGAAGCTTTAACTAAAATATACAGACATTATCATACCTATACAATATTATCATCTTCAATTAGACTCAGAAGCCAAAGGGCTCCCTCACTGTTTGAGTTATTTCTACTACAGACACATTAAGCAAACAAACAGAAAAGATAGCTATGAGCTCTCCATTTCTTATGTTTTCATTCTTTTGAATGTCCCCTGAATCCCCATCATACTCCACACTTCAGTAAGTTTTTAGCTTTCTGTACCTATTTTTTAAAACTTGATGTAACAGTCTTATTTGCAGAATAAAGACATACGTGATTGCATTTTACCTATTCACCATCTCTTTGTTTCCAGGGATGGATCATAGGAAACTCCTTGCTGATGTTGACTTAAGGTGGTTTACATATGAATCCATGAACAATGAACAGTAATATTACTAAGCTGCAAAGGTAATAGGTTCTATGATGGACACAAATAAAAGTTTTTATTTACCTGAGTAAGAAGCTCCCAACAATCTGAAATAATTGTTCTAAATTGGGCTTGCCAGTTGGCTAAAAATCAGATACGCAATATTTGCACTAACAGTAGCTATGCCCTTGGTGTACCTCACAACTCTAGATGTTGTGGAAGCAGCAATCCTTCTGAATTTACTCTGGAAAGTGCATGAAAGATAGAAAATAGGTTGCAGAATTATTAGATGTTATACAGATATTGAAACATTGGCAATTATCAGACTCTCAAGACTTTTAAAGTTGCTATCATGAAAGCAAAAGGAATTCATTTAGCTGATGCTGCAGCTAGCTGGGAAGTATTAAATAGCCAAACTATTTTGACCCGAGAATGCTTGTTGCTTCCTTTTAAATCAATAAAAGCCTGTCTTTTACAGTTCTAGTGGACCACTGCCAAACACAAAAGGGGGTCTGACAGCTAATGGGGCAACTTTGAACCAGAAAAACATGCATGGTGTCAAACAGAAACCAGTCTTACCTGAAGGGACTCAGTCATTGATACTTTAACAAGTACATAAGCTAACACATTGGGTTTTTAAAAATATGATTCCAGGAAGTAAACAATATTACTGGAAGCCTCTTCTTATATCTCATAAAGACTGTAGCAGGTATTCTATCTTTCCAAATATGACACTGGAAAATCATTCAACTACTCCCCAATATTTTCCCTCTTTCCCCAGATCTACATGAAATGTGATAATTGAATTATATATAAACGCTACCATTTCAAGCATATGAATATTTGTTAGTTATAAACTATATATTTCTAAGTGGGTTGAGGCCTTTTCTCGCATTAGAGCAACAGCCTTAATTAACAAAGGTAAATTATTATCGGGAGAAATTAACACCAACTATGGAATTCCCCCTGACTTACAGTGACTGGGAGACTCATTTCCTTGGGCAAAGAATATAAAGTGTTTCTGATATTTGGTCTATTTTATAATATTTTCATTTTACCTATTACCCTAAGTTTCTGGTTAGTAAAACATACAAAAAGTACAATTAAAACTCAACTAAATACATTTTTAAGAGATTTTAATCTGCTTGAGCTTAATGTTTTTTAACCTAAAATATACTTACATTGATGAACACATTGCTTTTCTCCTCATTAAATATTCACTGGGAACCCTATGCATCTAAATAAGGGGACATATAGATCAATGTTACTAAGAGAAGTCAGGCTGCATTATTGTAAAAAACTTATTAATGAACATGCAACATCTGATAAATTAGTGATATCCATTTCACGAGTGCATTCCTAGGCAATGATGATGACTTCAGGGACAATGACACATTTTGTCTAATAGAGGAGATATCAACTAAAGACATGCACCACCATTGTTGGATAAAACCTTATCATGGGCCCAATAGCCAATGTACACCTACCTGCCTGTGATACTTGCTTTTATTATTTGCAATCAAATGTATTTAGAGGATGACAAGTTCCTGATATCAGAGACAGACAGCTATCCCAAGACATCTACAAAACCTTTATAACTATAAATTGATGTCAAACATTGTAAGTTTGAATGTATTTACCTGTCTACTAATATTAGTCATAATAATAATTATAGTTGTTCTTTGGGCTTTTCTCAAACAGTGTGTATATAACACAACTGTTAATAATTTCTAAGATGTACATGATAACATTTATATTATCAAAAATGCGCGATTTATGGTTTTACTTTTGAGCCAGGGCAGTAAAAATTTAGTAATAGCCCTTGGCAAGTGAAATAGGAAAATTAAGAAAGATGGCCAAACAAACTGGGAGAGCAATTTACAGCCAGATACCAAGGCCACTAGGATGAAAAGACCTGGGTGCCTGGCAATGAACAAAATATGTGCAGGACCTTGGTTTCTGGGTGGCCTTTGCATGCCTGGCATGTAATTTAGACCTTCTGCCCTGGTACTGATCAATTAGTGGAGATCACAGCCCTGAAAGGGCACACCTGAAAAAGCTGATGTATATTTTATTGAGATCTTCCCTGAGGACTCACCATTTTTAGCTTTGGAGAGGAATAAAACTCTTCAAGAAAAAGAATCCAATGTGCACCCTTCTGGAGGCTTATCAACTGAATTGTTTTTTTAGTAAATTTTCTTTCTTCTAATTTCTGATGGGTCTGGAACAAGGCTTACAACCAGGGGAGCAATGTGCAGTGGCAGCTCAGGCCAGGCAAACCCCCTAAATATTTCCACAAGGCCACCCCTTTTTTCTGTGACTCTGCAGTAAGCTGAGAGCAGACCCTCCTAGACCCACCTCTTTCCCATAATGTTGTAAGAGAGCCACAGCAGCCCCATCCAGTCTCTCTTCTGAAAATCCTTTCATTCTAGGCACATCCTTGTTTCACTGTCCCCAGCTTCAATAAACATACTCTCAAAATCACCTGGGCTTCTGAGAAATTCTTCCTGCACAGAAGTCTAGAATCCATGCATGACTGACTCCCCTTAGGCAAACCTGCCCTGGGCCTGGACTGCTTTCTGGTAACATATTGAAGTTGAGAAGAAATGCTATTGCAAAAGGGAAAAAAAAGGATGTGTGTGTGTTTTAAGAGAGGTAAAAAGTGTGTAGTTTATCCTTATAAGTTGGTCATTTCTGAATGAGTAAAAAGAGACAAACTAAGATCAAAGAAAGTTGTAGAAGGTTACTAAAATAAAAATATTGAGAAAGAAATTTTATCAATAAATGCTAGAAAATAATTATGTGAATGTTCTTACACCCTAACTCAAGAAAGCCTACTAACTATATTAATTAAAATGGAAGCTGAAGTGGCTATAAAAACATGACCTTCTATAACTGCTGCTGAAGCAGAGGAAATGTACTTATGAAACTCTCAACTGTCTTCCTTGCCTGTGGAACTTTTAGATGGTAATTGTACCGTACATTGTGCTTTCACAGCCTGCTCCCTAAATTAACCTTAAGACAATAGCTTCCAAGCCAAACTAGCAGATATCAAATTTATATTGAATAATTAATAATTACTTATAGGTGGGTCTAGTAAATAGGATTCCATCTCATGGTCAGATGTTTAAAAGTGGTTTGTTGTATAGTGTGCCCTCAAACTGTAAGTAAATGTAATTCAGGATGCAGAACACAGAGAAATGAGAGAGCAAAACTTAGTCCATGATAGCTTAGAGGTTTGAAATGATCCAGAGTTTTTCTAATAAAGGCCTGTGGGTCGACTATCTCCCATTTACCTGCTTTACTCTTTTCAGAAGCTATGACTTCCATCCAAGATTAAGGTCTTGCTGCATCACCAATGGCTAATCATTCGTCAAGACAAATGTTGCCACTAAGACTTCCTGATTTCCTTCCTAGCACTTGATACAATATTGTCTAGCCAAAACATCAGTCACCAATACATTATTTCAGCTGATTCATAACCAAAGCAGCATGGACAAAAAGGGGGCCACATATTAACCTGACAAGCTCGGGGATGGCCTGCATGGTGGGACTTGCAACACATAAACTTAAGTAACCACAGAGGATGGTCTGAAATTAAAACTCTTAACCCAAAGTGAGTCATGGTGGGTAGTCATGTCCTAGGCTGGTATATTTCCTGACAAAGGTCAATCTTTAGCTCAACTGAGGATGTTTATCGTTGTTTTTCCTCCACCATAACTTACCTTTAAAATGCCAGGGTAACTTATTTTTCTCAGACCCCTCCCTGCACCATAGCAGAGACCACATACCCTCTCATTACTATTGTTATTTTAATTGTTAACTGCTAACATTCCTGTAGGAACCAACCTCATTATTGTGTCTATTGGTTGTACTCTTTGTCCAGTCTCAGAGATCCTGCACTTTTTTTCCTCTCACCTCCCTAATCTATTGCTAATGGATTTGATATAAGCACTTAGGCCTCTGCCTTTGACTGTACTATATAAAATAAGGTGTTGAATTGTCATTCTTCAGAACATTCTCTCAGTCCATTGTGATTTTCTTCCTGCAATTATTGTCATGTTTGGCTCCAGTCAACTCATAAGAATTCTCTTCAGGTTGAAGCATTTCTTATGTTGATGGCTGAATATTCCAAGCTTCTGATCAGAACTTGGTCTTTCTGGTGACCTACCCTCACTCTGCAACTATCCAGAGGCCAGCCAGGAGTTGCATCATCACAACAAAAATACACTTACCACCCACATCAGTTATAAAATTCCAGGAGTTTTAGATGTCCTTTTCTAAAATCCAAGAAAAAAGACCAAACGTATTTTTATGACATCACATGAGGGAATTGACACTTATTGAGGTGGAGTCACTCCCCAGAGTCACATAGCCTGCAGGTGGACTCACAAATGTCATGCATTATCTGTGGGCACTTGGCATACATCCTTCATCTTTTTAGGTTTCATGTATTATCAGAGGGACTAAAAGTTAAAGACTACCTTTCTTCTACTCCTAGTGATTGAGAATCCAGATGTGAATTAAATGCAGTTTCTGAGGTGTACTGGTTCATAATTTAGAAGCTGGAAGGGAGATGGAACCATTATTTCTGCTGCCATGTTGACTGATTGGTGGGCTGTGTCAGACACAGCTTTATGTGAAGAAGCAGGTGTTTTTGTATCTCTGGGTGGGGCTATGACCATTTGACCTTGAGACCAGAATTTCAGTGGCACTTCCCTAACTTCCATTTATCTGGCTATTCATGGTTGTATAAGCCCTGATTCTTTGTGTTAAAAACATTTTTGTATTCATGTTCATGGCACATTAATTTTTAATAGCCTCAAATTGGAAACAACACAAATGTCCATAACGGGTGAATAGATAATCAAAATTAATGCTTCACTGAAATATTATAAAACTAGAGTATAAAAAAGGAACTATGTAAAAATCACCATGTTGAATCAACCTCAGACTAAAACTATATTTTTATTGTAAAATACTTGGAAAAACCTGAAAATGTATATGGATTTATCATAAAAAAGAAACATATGAGATTTTCCTTAACACTAAAAATAGGAGGTGGAGAGATGAAGAATAAAGAGATCACAAGAGGGCATGAAAAGACTTTAATAGTAAGGGACATGGTCTTTATTTTCATTGTAACAAATTCTGTGGTGCATAAATCTGGAAAAAGTTAGTAAATTGTATAATTTCAATATGTTAAGCTTATTATATTCAACTATAATTCAATACACATTAAAAATTGTATATGCATATATGAAATATTGCCTAAAGTATAGTTGAATAGAAAGTAGAAAATTTTTAAAAAA
>PVIA01010656.1:0-50240 GCA_004024845.1 Tonatia bakeri
TAGATATTTTATTTTTCTTTTTGCTATTTCAAATGGGATTTTTTCCTTGATTTCTGCTTCTGCTGTTTCATTGGTGATGTACAGAAATGCCTTTGATTTCTGGATATTGACTTTGTATCCCGCTGTTTTGCCAAATTCATTTATTAGGTCAAGCAGTTTTTTGGTAGAGTCTATAGGATTTTCTACATACACTATCATGGACCCTGACCTCTTGTAATTTCCAACTCGTCACTTAGCTTTTCCAGGAAGCCTTGCCTAAACTCCCATCTTGGATCAATGCTCCTTTTCTCTGTGTCTGTGGCATTCTGTACAAATTATACTAAAATTTGCTACTTGTGTACACTTGCTTTAGACTGGAAATTTCTTGAGGATAGAATACTTTGATTCTTTTTTCCTTCTGGGCCCTATTCAATACTTGATATACAACACATGCTTAATAATTGTTATTTTTAAACTGTAGATAAATTATATGATCCCTACTATTAATGAATTCTCATGACTTGTAACTGTGTTTTGCTTGTGTTATAATAATTTGAATGCATATCTATCTCTCCCACTAAATTGCCAGCTTCTTGAAGAATACAGTGCTATCATATTTATATTGGTGTGCCCCACCATACCTAATGCCTACACACAGGAGCTGTGAGAGTTAGACACTTTTCTTAAGAATGACTTTGCTAAATGCTGACTCCTGGGAATCCCACCTGAATGAGCTGTCAAATAGTGTCTAGGGAAATCAGGAACTTCTTTAATGAGAGGCTGAAAGAGCTTGGTCATTGAATGGGCTCAGAAAGTGTCTGTTGTCCGCTGCAAATGAGCTGATACTGAAAGGAAACAGAAGTTTTTATGGATGTCAGTTTTTAAATTGGAAGAAGTAGCATTCTTTAGGCATGATCTGGAGCTGACATGAGGTCCAGAGGCTATGTAAATGATGACATTGACCAGTGAAGTTACTTGACTGACAGAGAAACTGAGGTCCTTCTGCTAGTCTAGGACAAAGATGAAGCTTGATGTCACTGATGAGTAGAGCCAGACCTTTTTCTACTTACAGGTTATATTTCTGGTAACTGTAGCTAAATATGAATTTGCTTCATTCTGTAATTTGAGCAAGTTCATGAACTTACCAAATACATTTGAATAATAGTGTTCTTCTTTTAAATGTGTAATATTTATGGTTACAGGTCCATTGTTCCTTAAATGATTTGGGAGGGATTCTTTGGACTTTTGTGGAGACATATATAACTATTTTGGTTGTCATCAGTATATTTTCTTTAATGAATGAACACAGTATGCCCATGGGGTGAGATCAGAATAAAATAGAGATTTTCATTCATACATTATACATTTAGTCAACATTTACTAATTGTGTACTATATGCTGCTAATCTAAAATTTTTCATGTTTCTTCTCATCTCCCCGTCTCCTGCAAACAACAACAACAAAACAATAAAAATGCTCTATAGTCCTGCTCACATGTCACTTCTTTTAAAAATTCTTGCTTTATTTTTTCCTCTTATCTTTATCTTTCCCATGGCACCTTCCAGGAACACGTTTGGTTTTCTGAAAGCACCATTACAGACCTTTGATCATATTTGTATCCAATCAGAAACCAAGAAAAAAGAAAATGTAATTCTCATGATATTGATTATCTAACAAAAACTACAATTTGTTCAGCAAATACTTCTGGAGCAGACATTGTGAAAAGTGTTTATATTAATAATTTCATTAATTTCTTATAACATGTTTTTAAAAATGTTTTAAAAGATTTTATTTATTTATTTTTAGAGGAAGGGGAAGGGAGGGAGGACGAGAGGGAGAGAAACATCAATGTGTGGTTGCCTCTCACGTGCCCCCTACTGAGGACGTGGCCTGCAACCCTGGCATGTGCCCTGACTGGGAATGAACTGGCTACCCTTTGGTTCACAAGCCAGCACTCAATCCACTGAGCCACAGGAGCCGGGGCTGTAACAGTGTTTTTTATGAGTAAGGGAACAGTCTTGAGAAGCCAGCTAGCAAATTTGCTTTGATAGTTATTCAGCTGTGAATCGAGAAGTAGAACTAAGCTAACTCCAAAGTTGATACTCTTAAAACACAATACTGTTCTACTGCTATAGTTTCTTAGCTTCAAATAGAACCACCTGAAGAACCAGTTCGTTCTATCATTTTCTTTCCTGCTTTTGTTTTCATTAGGACCTTTGGAATATATCATTTAAATAAAATTAAATTTGGAGTTCAATTTTCAGGAAAATATACAGATAGTAGACTTCATAAACTAAGCCTTGTGAAATTGAGGCTCATAAATTAGAGGATGTGTTCATTAGCTGTAGTGGGGAAAACTAGATATTTTAAAGAGATTTATTTTGTCTACATAAAATGGCTATTTGGAAGAACTTCCTGATGAAGAACAGCAATAGTTTTGGTGTATAAATTAAGCAGATTGACTAAAAATAGCTGTTTTAAATTATTTAATGGAAAGGAACCTTAAATTATATGGAGGTAAGGTTGAGTGGATGAGAAAATCAAACACATAAATATTAAAATAATGACTGATATTAGAGCAAAAAAGAAAAAGATATCGTTCAAAGCATGTTTTCACAACTACGAAAGATAAAATCATTACTGAAACCTGCATTTAGGTGCATTTTTTAAAAATTTAAACTTTAAAGTTTTGCTATGTCAAAATTTTTGGTTTACGTGGCTTTGGCAATATATCATTAAATGAAGTGAATGATTATGAATGAAGGAACTTCTTAAGTGAATAAAAGTTTGACTGAGGCTTTTGCAAGTAGTCATGAGCTTTATTATGAAGCTGTGAAGACTGCTAAAGACTTTTTAATTTCTTAAAATTATTCATTTGAGATGCTGTTAAAGAGTTAAATAACCTTGAACCCCGTGGTGAGATTCCTTTTCAGTCCTTTTTCAGCCTTCATTTCTTCTGATTAGGTAGACAGTCTTCATAAGCTGTTAACATATCTCCACGATTCTCTCTTTTAAAAGAGAAGGAGGCTTCATATTCGGAGTCTAGGGCAGTAAGGATTTCTGTTTATGGAAAGTGGGGCTGAATTTTCATTTAGTTCTATTGGGGCTTCTCACATACTTCAGTTTCCATGCTTCTACTTCTACTTTGTTCTACAGAGATTTATCATTTTCTTTTTCAGTGACTTAATTTTAAGCAAAAAAAAAAAAAAGATGTGAAGAAGCTATTAGTGTAGCTATGGCAAATAATGCTGAAGGTGGTCTGGGAATGGTTGGGGGGTTTGGGAACCATTGTGCTTGAGTGTCTTTAGTTGGGTTGTTGTCTTTCTGGAATTCAGGACAGTCTGTTGGACTTTTTTGTGGCCAGTATGATTGGTGCAGATCTGACTGATTCTATGGATGTTTCCCAACTTCTCAGGTATTGCAGATGACGGCTGCATTTTCTCCACAAAAAATTGAGAAAACACAGATGGCCATATCCCAGAAATCTCCTGCTGGCCTCCCACTATTAATACCATGTTAACAAGCTGACATTTTTACCATTGCCCATACAATCTTGTTTACATTTCTCCCCCTACCTCCATGACTAAGCATTGACTCAGCAGGAAGAAACCACCAACTGAATGGGAAAAATCTAGCAGGGTAATGATGCAGATCCCACTAGGGACAGATAACTGAGCCTGCATGCCCAGGTTCAGCTGCCTGTCCCAAGATCTGGCTGTATTGCTTGGTCAGGTCTCTATGGAAAATTATTTGGGGACTTTGTGTACACAGAAACCTAAGAATACTAAGTGTGGTTTGAGACCTGAAGTGTAACTGGCCGTGTTCTTCTTTCTTCTATGGAAGAGCCTAAAGTAAAGAATTTTTATAATATTCTTTTAAATTTTATTATAGTGGATCTTAACTGATAAGCTTAAATAAAATCATGTAACTACTGCTATAATTGGTAATATGCACCTAGCTAATTTAAGACAAGCCCCAAATGAAGAGATTAATATTTTACTGTTATCCTGGACGAACCTATAGGTAGAATGAGCAATGCTACTTGTGATATAAGTAAATAGGAAAACTATTATGCATTTGTCTTTAAACTTCAAAATACTAGTTATTTTACTTATTACTTTAAAACTCAGCCAATTTCTAGAAAGCAAATTCTCAGTTTATAGTGATTAATTTAATCATTGTGATGTTTTTGATAGGTGTAGGATGTACTATGCTGAAAAAAATTCTTTCTGTTTATTGTTTCTATAGTTTTAAATTATAACCCTTTGTTTTTGTAGCATGGCTATAAATAGAAGCTATTCTTAGCTTGATTTTTCCACACAGAAAATTAGAATTGGATAAAAGATATAAAAGCAACTAATAATTCTAGTTAGTACAGTGTTTTATTATAACTTTTAGTTTTATCACACTTACATAGTATGTACAAAGAATCTCTTTTTAAATTGAAATCTTGATGATGTATTATAATTTGTCTTTAGTGCAATGTTTTTTTCAAAAGTGCCTCCTTGTAGTATCATCTTTATAATTTTATTAGGAAAAATTTGAGCTTTTAATTATATTTATTTATAAAACCAAATGGTTATACTGAAATATTTTTTAAATTTCAGAATCTCTGTTCTTCTTACACTCCGATATAATGTGCTGTATCTCACTCCTATTTAATAATCATTGCTCATGTAAATTGCTGTAAGAAACAAAAATCCAAGCTGTTCCCTCCCCTTAATCTACATATTGGAAATCCTCACTTGCTTGAAGTTAAATATGTTTTTCTGATAATATTAGTCCTTGGGTGTTTGGTCAGATTCCATCTTTCTTCTTCATTAGTGTGCCCTACATGAAACTGCACCTACCAGTTTGCTTTATTATCTGATTATCTAGTTCCCTCAGTGGATCCAAAAAAGTCCTGTGGGGATCTCTGTACTACATATTTGTTAATGTTTAATGGCAGCACAGGATAACTGTAGATCATCAAGATTCTTTGTAATTGGCTTAATTATATCAGTTCAGTGTGGAAATCTATTTTGTGTGGGTTTTGTAAGGGACAGGAGTAGGGTCCTTTTTCGTGAAAACAATAAATATTTTATTTCTTATTCTCTCTATTCTCTTTTCTTTTAATTTTTGCATTCTGTAGTCATTTATAAAGCACCTATAGTGTACAAAAAGTTCTGCCAAACTTGAAGGAGACAGATGGTGAAGGAACCTTTCCAGTGTTAATAGTTTTGGGTCATGCACAGATCACACAAGTAATGGCAGGCTATAATGGGAAGAGTTGTATTTATCATATAAATGCCACCACCATTTTAGCAGAGAATTTTGGTTTCTGGCTCTTTAAGGGTATCTTCCCATTGCTTCCCATACTTATTTAAGCAGGGTGGGAACTCTTAGTGAGTTTTAGAAGTATGTATGAAATATTGAATGAATGACTATTAGAATATGGTAACAGTAGTAAAATTATTTCACTAAATAATTTGTTAGTTACCCCCAGTGAACGTACAAGAATAAATATAGAGAACTCTTCTTTAGAGGTAATAGTGCCCCATTGGGAGAGGTCTTCCTGTCTATTCTTCACTATCTTCTGGGGTGATACATTAATTGGCATATAAGGACCTGCCTATTATATTGTTTTGATAGATGTTAGCAGTTCTCAGGAGAGCGATCTGATAATGATGGAACAGAAATGTTTTGCTTGTGTGTTTTGAGATTTTAAAAAATACAGTACTTTCCTGAACATCAGAGTATATAATCCTGAAAGTAGGGCAATTTAAATTATAGCTTACCAAATTCAATTGAACAATAATATTCTTTTTTTTAAACAAGAAGTGATATTCATAGTTACAGCTCCATTGTTCCTGGGATGATTGCTGACAGATTTGGAAGGGATGCTTTGGAATTGTATGAAACTAATTTCTTTGTCACCAGTATATTTTCATTATACTTAGGTCAGTCAGCTTTATATGTGGGGTGGTTAGTAGGTCCGTTTTCTTTTATACTAATGATAGTATGTACTAGTTTACCTAACTTTACTATAGAACTATAAACATGTAGTTGTGCTCCTTCATTGCTAGTCAGTGACAAGAATTAGGTAGCTTTATTGAGCTATCCTGTTAGAATCAGTATCATACATCTATCATTTCTGCATTTGACAAAGGGAAAAAAGGAAGTCACAACATTCATTAAGAACCCTCAGTGTGTCCTAGGCACCATGCAGAGTACATTAGCCTAGTGCATTTAATATTTATAACCCTGTGGGAGTGGTCTTAACTATTTTTAAATCTTTGAAACCCAGTATTTTTTAAATTATAGATTTATCAAGATATAATTCACATATCTTAAAATTCATCCTTTCAAAGTATACAGCTTAGTGGTTTTTAGAATATTCCCGCAGTTGTGCAGCCAATCACCATTACCTAATTTTAGAATATTTCTATCACTACATGAAGAAGCTCTGTACCTATTAGAAATCAGTCCTCATCCACCACTCCACCCACCCCTGGCAGCCACTAATCTACTTCCTGTCACTATTGATTTGCTTATTCTGGACATTGCATATAAATGAATCCTTTTGAGGCTGGCTTTTTTCACTTAGCATAGTATTTTCAAGAATCCACCCATGTTGTAGCATGTATCAATTATTAGTACTTAATGTCTTTCGTGCTAAATATCCCATTGTGGGAGTATAATACAATTATGTATTCACTTATCAATTGATTGAGATTTAGGGTGCTTTTATTTTTTGGCATTATGAATAATGTTCTTAAGAACATTGGTGTGTGAGTTTTTTATGGACATGTTTTAGTTCTCCTAAGTGTATATTATACCTAGGAGTAGCATTGCTGAGTAATATAGTTCAAGGTTTAATTGTGGAACTGCTGGACTGTGTTCTCAGGTGGCTATGGACCATTTTGAAATCCTACCAACAATTTATGAGGATTTCAATTTCTTCACATCCTTTGTCTTTCTTTTTATTTTAGCCATCTTAGTCTGAAAACTTTATTGAGGTTTTGATTTTCATTTCCTTTAATGACTAATGATAATGAACATTATTTCATGTGTTCATTGACTACTTGTATATATTCTTTGCAGAAATGTCTGTTCAAGACTCTAATCTCTCAAGTGGAGATAGTAATTCTGGCTTTGGTGTATTCTTGAGGAAGATGTAATGGAAGAGTGTATTTTAATGCCTACTACAGGGCCTAACACTTAAAAGACATTTATTAAATGTTCACTTCTTCTTTCCCATTTCATCTCCGATTTCAGAGATGAAGAAACTGAGGCAGAGAGAAAAATTCACTAGAGTTCATTTGAAATGTATTTGGTGAATGCTAGATTCAAATCCAGATCTTTCTAGTTCTTACTAGATTCAACACTGTACTCTTCCCCAGAATTCCCCCTTTTTGTTTCTGCTGAGCACCCTCCTTTGTGAAGTGGTTACTATGAGTAGGTAATCTTAGTTACATGGTTACAGCTAACCTTTTATTCATTTTTTTTTTTTGTGGATACTAGTGAAGCAACATCTGTCAATTAGGTTCAAATTGACAAACTTTTTACTTAACTTTGCACAACTAACTAGAGAAAGAACAGGGAGAAACTTGACAAAAGCTACTCTAGGTAGATTTTCATAATTTAATTACTATAGGATGTTTTATTAAGGGGCCAGTTGAGGAGTACATTGACTAACAGCTGCAATTAATTGTTGGTTACCATAAGGGAGCTGTCAGGTCTTTTTTGTGTGTGGAGTATTTTTTTTTATTAAGCAACAGAGTTGGGATTAGTACTGTTTATGAACTGAGACTAGAGCATTCAAAAGAATTGTCTCCTGATTTTAATACCCTGATCAGTGTTTTTATTTTTAATATTAAATTACAAAAATAGATTGCTTGATGTATGTTAGGCATGTTGCTAAGCACTACATGCTTTAAGTTCATTTAATCTTCACAACAGCCCCTGAGATATAGGTATTGCCTTTTTTGTTATTTGTCTTTTTCCAATCAAGAAATTGAGGTTTAGAGAGTTTAGTAACTAGTCCCAAAGTCACAAAATTAGTAAGCTATGGAACAGGCATCGAAACCAAATACTGTATAAATCTAGAGCTGCTCTCTTAACCTTTTTCTGCATTACCCTTAAATACTATTGTGTATTCATGGCAGTTAGAAACTAAAAGTCCCGTTTTCGACTTTACTTTTCAAAACACTGTCAGGCATGGTTTTAATAATATATTTATAATTAATAAATAAGTGTCTTTGGGGTAAAGGTTTAGATGTAGATGCTTGTACTAAGGATTGAACTCAGAATCAAAAAAGAGAAAAAGCGTTTTGGTGATCCAAGATATGCCTGGTGGTAACATGCTCTTCAGTCCCTCCTGTTGATTTGCTGAGGCCACTGGCCACTTTTTATCTCCAGATTTTTTTTACTAAGTGAGTTTAGATTCACTTAATAGTCAGTAGAGCTATTACAAGGATAGCTCAGCTTCTATGTGAGATACTACAGAAAACTTTCTCAAGATTATTTGGAAAGGTTTTATGTTCCATTTTAGTTGTTTAGGGGAAGAAGTAATGATGTGATACAGTATTGGTATTGTTAGTCTGTTTAGGGAGCAAACAAAGTTCAACTCAACTGTTGATTATTTTACTCATACTTCTATAAACTGAGGGAATAGTTGTCTTTTGTATCTTCATAAGATTGACCACACACCAACCATTTAAAATGACTGCTTTTCCATGATGGCAGTGAGCATGTTTCATTATGCTTCCCTGCTAAACTTTTGGAACTAGCACACCTGATCTCTTCATCCGTACATGGTACTCTGAAAACTACTAACTAGAGCCTTTAAAGCTGTCAGGTCACAAAGGGAGATCATAAATTAAGAGAAATTTCCAGCCCTCTCTAACCAGGTCACTACAAATTAGTAAATCAAAGTCATCATCATTATCTGATCTGATGAGGGCTACACAACTAATTAGTGAGAACCTAAAGTAGAATCCTAGTCTTATGACTTGAATCTTCGGTCCTCTTGTAGTCTACAATTTGGAAAGAAGTTAGGCATGGTTTTTCAAGTAAATACTGTATAATAAACCACCAATAAGATTATCTTGCCAGTTATTTCTTTATGGAGTAATAATAATAATACCTTCCTTTCACTAATCACTCTACTTCTTTTCCAAAAGGACTTTTCTATATTTTCAGAGAATGTATACACTCTTTATTTTAGACTGTAGAAGATATAACCACTGTTAGCTTCATATGGGCAAAGCATGATATTCATTAGGTTTTCTATATGGTTCTTTTTGAGAGACAAAATGATAAGAATATTAGCATCAAAAATTAACCACCCAGGCCAACTTTTAGTGTTGTCAAAGGGCCAGTTTAGACCCTGCTACATGTCTTGCACTGGTTTCCACATGAACTTTGGCTCTGGTGATTGATGTTCCTAGTCGTATCTAAGGATGTGTAAGATTTCAAACTGCCCTCTGAATTATCAAAGAAATCTGCTGTTTAAAAACAGATGTATGCTAAGCCTTGTTCCACCAAGGATTTGAGTTGACTAGTTTACTTTTTTAGGATGAGGCATGTTTTTCCTCATTTTCCTTTTAAAATTAGGTCATCTCTATGTGATGTATAGTGAACCAGTTACTGAAAATACTTAGTTATCCAAGATATCCCTGCCTAAACATCTCTGACAAGGAGTCAACAGGAGCTCTGTGAATGCTATCTAACAGAGAATGGAGCTCTCCCTTGGTGGAATTACAAAGTGTTTGCTGGAAATCATTCTGTTTATCTTCTCCTGTAATTATATACACTGTATAGAACCACCCCTCAAGCGCTGGAAAAATGTGAGGAAAACAAAGACAGGAGAAATGAAGGAATATCCATTTAAGTTTTATTCATGATGACCTAAATGTTTTTTGCAGTTCAGTTTTAGTTAGGTTATTTTAGAAAATGAGGAGCCTTTTTACCCCTTATGGACAGCGATCGACTTCCCTTTTCATTTTCTTCTCCTTTGTCCTATTGTTTAACAGTTGTTTTGTATAAGATACCAGCCTTGCATGCCAATTTTGATGCAGCAGAATGAATTGTGCTACCATTGATCTCAGCCTGAACAGAACAGCCATCTTCAAATAGGAAGAAGTTTCTAGCTTCAGGTTGTTTCAGCCCTGCATGCCTTGCCCAGCCTGCCATGTAAAGTCAGTTGCTTCACTCCAAACAGCTCTGTATTAATATGCACAACATGACCATTTGCGGTAGAAGGTTATTAGAATGCTAGTTTGTATCCTCTAGTGAATGAAATGATGTGTGATTATGAAGTCATCAGGCATGGACCAGTAAGACTCCAGAGAGCCTGCCCCCTCTGAGGTCCTCGGGGTGCCATTGATTGGTGGCCATGTGTTTGTGCCCGATAGACTGTGAAATGGTGTGTTGCTACACGGCTGTGTTGCACCTGCGCCCCACCGAGGTGATTGATTGGTTTGGTCATGTGGAATGTTCCCATCTGGTCTGCAGTAATGTGTTGTTTTTTTTTTTCCAGTCTGTGAATAGCAAGTGCTGGCTGGATAGTTACAGCAAACAGTTTCAGAGACTAAATAATCCTTTTCCTCTAAGAATAAATTGGGATTTGAAGGAGTTTGTTTATGCTCGCCTTGTTTTTATGAAAGTCATTCTCCATCAGGTTCCTACCCCTTCTCTCTAGAATGTTATGCTCCTTTCTCTTTTTAGCTGTTTCCACATCCTTCTCATACTGGATTAAAATGTATTTTATACATTTCTAATTTGTATAAGTCTAAAGAAAAATCTGTCCTTTTTTTTTTTTTTTTGGCTGTTTGTTTTGCTGACATGCCCCTTGAGGTGGTTTACAATTCTTTAAAACATGGTTTCTATAATCATAATTGGATTATCAAAGTACTGATATATTTTTAAGCCTTCATTTAACCTCACAAAAGTAGTGGTTTATTTATTGAAAACTACTGATGTTGCAGTTTAAATGTCAAGAAATTCTTTATTAGGTTCTTTTTTTTTTAAGATTCTATAGTTATATTGGGCGGTCTTGTTTGATATTTCTTAATCTTAGTCCTTTTTCATAATTGATCTATTCATTCCACCTAATGACTAATTACATATCAGAGCACATCATCAGCCACATTCATCATAGTAGAATGTAATAATCAATGACATTTCAACAAAGGAAAAAATAAATATGCAAATAAGGCCTCATTAACATTTGCATGAGTTGTTTGAATAATCACGTTGCTGACAAGGCTGTAATTAACAGAAATTGATGCTGAGTTCAGTATTTGATAGTGTGTTTTCTCAGCGTTTTATTGTTGTCACTGCGGGGGCTGAAATGAAGTTCTGCTCTACTTGTACCTTGACTGGAGTTTGATGTCTTGGGCTGTGCCAGGTACCAAAGGCTTCTGGGAACCCTTGATTTGTCTGTGACCTACACTTTACACATATAAAGACACTTTATTTAAGTTGCTTTATTTTTCAATGAAGCACTGTTAGATTTTAGCAATTACGAGACAACTGTAAAAAGAAAACAAACATGAAAATTCAAATTATTCATTATTTTTCTTGAACTGCTTATGAGTAAGATAGATACTGTGAGACTTTACATTTAGGTTTTTTCATGCCATTGAAAATTGATGTCATTAAATTTTGTTTTTTCTTAAATAATGCCCAGTCGATCACTGTTAAGAGGTTGAAGCTTACTGTAATTGAAAATCACTTACTTAGGAAAAAATCTAATTATAAAATGTACAGTTTTAAAAAAATAATTCTGCTCCCCCAGATTCCTTCTCCTTTTCCTGTACTGTTTCCTGTTTTTGTCATGGATATTAACTGAAATGCACTAAACACAATAAAGCTGTTTATGTCAGTTTTTTGGATGACTGCAAGTGCTGATTATAACAAGTTTAAGGAATTTCCTTTGTTGAATGTGTACCCGTGCCATATGGCTCAACATGGAACATTAACTTGACAGGGATAATGGATTGTGGTATATGGAGACAATTTTGCCTGCAGCTTTACTATAACTCATTCTGGTTGGGGATCACAGGTTTATAGTATGGGATGCAGCAAACATCCAGATGGATTTACTTTACATAAAAGAGTTGCATTTCTTTTTATTTCCTCATTGTAATTGGAAAAAGAACATTTTTTAAAGAAGCAAAATATAAAGAAGTAAACAAAGAAGGAAGGACTGTTCAAAAAAGAAAAATAGATTCTGTTCAGTCTTTTATAAAATGCTATGAAAGAGACTTTTTGTACATATAGTACATTACTTTAAAATCGTGGTTTACATAGGCTTACATTGTTTATGCATTTTAGGACAATGTCTAAATTTTACTTGTTTATAATTGGAGAACTGTCTATATCAACTTTCTTATATCCCAGTGTTTCAGGTTTGTAGACCTGAAGGAGCAAGTGGTGTCATTTCTAAAATTATTTTAATGACGCTTAAATAGCAGCCCTCCCTGAAATGATTTGGATTTGTAAGGTTTAAGATAGAAAAACCTTTTTTAAAATGTATAATTTTTAACTGATATATTACATATAGTAGTAGAAGAAAAGGCTTGCTATTCTGTTAAACAGTAATAAAACAAAATTGCTGCTAACCATTAGGCTTATTCATTTTATATGTATCCCTGTGATACTTAACTCTGATTTATCTGAAGAGACTAGGAAACCTAAAAGTCACTTTTGTAAAATGATCAGTGTAAGTAAAGGTTAGTTACTTATGGAGTGTTTAAATGTGTTGCTGTTAAAAACTGACATGTATGTTCAGAGGAAAACATGTGGAACATTCTTTAATGAAATAGTCTTATGCTAAGAAACAGCTTCCTTGATTTTTGTTTTTTGTTTTTTAATCATTTGGATCTTTTTCCTTTCTATTTTCCACTCTGTGTTTAGGTGAAATATACAACTAATGTCATCAATTAAATTATGTGTAGTTTACATTTTTCTGTCTAAACAGAATCATTGATCAATAATTTTTAGCTAGAATGTCTTTGATACCTTAGGTGATATGCCCTTCCTGAGCACAAGAGGTAAAGAAATGTGTTTAATGTGTTTGTTGCACCTTCTAAACTCTAGCACTCAAGTTACTGACTAACATCTTTGAAAGTCTGCTTTGAGTATCTAAGACACACTCAGAAGTCAAAGGCTGAGCTTTAAAACCATATTTGGTCTCTAGAAGTTGAAAAGAAGATAGGCTGGGAGACCATGTAGAATATCATGCTGTTTTGTTGTTATTGTTTGGTTTGGTTGCTCTGGAGAAATATTTCCTGTTCATGCTTCTTATGAAGTCACACTGGTCTACCAGAACCATGGATTGAATATTTGAGCATAAAAAAAATATTGAGGATCCAAGATGACAGTGGAGGAAGTGGAAGCTACACTCACCTCCTCCCAAGACCAAACTGTAATTACAACTAAATTATAGAATAATCAGCCTGAATAACCAACTGAAGACTAGCTGAAGAGAAACCTTGTAACCAAGGACTTATAGAAGCCATTTTGGGGCTTCAAAATGGCAGGGAAGGCAGAGACACAGAAAGAGCTGGTTGTTTCTCTCCCATCCGCAGCAGCTGAAATTCTAGAGGGATATCTTAGCTACAGGGGAGTTCCCCTGAGAAGCAAGGGGGCTAAATCCCAAGCCAGCTCCACATCTCAGAACATGAGAGCCAGGAAGAGGCACCCACATAACATTTGGCTATGAAAAGCAGCAGAATTATATCTGCCAGGGAGAGACATAGGCACTCTCTTAAAGGACCAGTACACAAAATTTCATTTGCAGTCACTTACCCTGGGTTCTAGTGGAGGGAGGGCAAAGTGTACCAAAGTTGCATGAGGAGAGTCTGGGGTTTGTGGCTCTGATGAGGGATCTGAAGGGACAGCTGCCAGAATCCCTATGCTGAGTCCCTTTCTTACACCACAGACGCCATCTTTCTTGGGTGGAGCACTATTTCTGTGTGGCATCAGCCTGGGGGAAAGCAGTGGTCCCAGCCTCTGGTCTCCCTCTCACCCAGTGGAGCTTATGCCAACTGAGGAATGTAGCCAGAGTCTTTTTCAGTGACTGAGCATAACAGGCAGCTAGCAGGCAAACAAAACTGGAGGTGGATCTTGGGGTGCTTGGGACTTTCTTTGTCCTGCTGTCAGGCTTAGTAAAAGCTGGCCTTGGTGTGCAATTTGGTCCTTCCTATACCCACCCCGACCCAGCAGAAGCAGCCATAAACTGGGTGGCTGGAAGCTTCAAATAGGTTGCCCGGTGGTAGTCACAGGCAGCATCTGACACTGGTCCACAACAAAGTCCTTCCAAGAGGCCCAAAACTATGCACTCAGTCTAGCTTCAGACAGCAACAGAGCAGGTATTAATAAGCATCACAAGCAGCATATCCAAAGGGAGATCTTGGCAGGCACCTAAAGCTGCTGAGGTGAATTCACTTTGTAAGCACCTGCACAGCAGCTCACATACTGTGGTTGGCATTGAGCCTCACAGTCATTCAGCCTGAAGGTTGATCCCACATACAAACATGCCAATAGCAATCAAAACTCAGTTACAACAGGAGGGCCCACATAACCCACACTAGGGACATTTCTGGAGCACCCAGCTCAGGTGATCAAGGAAAGTATGCCACTGGACCACACCAGAAATCTACTACATAAGGCCACTCCAGAAAGACTGGGAGTCAAAGCAGATTTCTCAATACATAGAAAGAAAGACAAAGAGGCAGTCAAAATGGGGAGATAAAGAAACAGTCCTCAAATGAAAGAAAGGAGAAATATTTAGAAAAAGAGCTAAATGAAATGGAGGCAAGTGATTTATTAGGTATAGAGTTCAAAGTAATGGTTTTAAGGATGCACAACAGCATGGCAAATGACACAGAAACAAAAAATAGGACCAACCAGAAATGAAGAATATAATGTCTGACATGTAGAATACCCTGGAAGGAATAAACAGTAGGTTAGATGAAATACAGCATCAAATCAGCAATTTGGAAGAGAATATAGGAAATAAAACACCCAATCAGAGCAGCAAAAAATAAAAAGAATTTAAAAAAATAAACGTAACAACAGCTGAATCATAGGGGCATCAGAAGAGAAAAGAGAAAGCAAGGGATTGAGAACCTATTTGAAGAAATAATGACTGAAAACACCCCTAACCAGGTGAAAGAAAAAGACACACAAGTCCAGGAAGTTCAGAGAATACCACACAAAATGAATCCAAAGAGTCCACACAAAGACATATCATTAAAAATATGACAATGGTTAAAGACAAAAAGAGAATCTTTCTTCAATAAAAACATTTCAGGCCAGAAGGGATTGGCATGAAATACTAGTAGTGATGAAAATCAAGGACTACTTGCTTTACCCAGCAGAGCTATCATTTAAAATTGGAGGAGAAATAAAGAGCTTTCCAGACAAGTAAAAGGTAAAGGAGTTGATTACCACCAAACCAGTATTATAAGAAATGTTGAAGGACAGGCCTGCTTTAAGAAGAAGGAGGAGAAAGGAGGAAGAAGAAGACAGTAATTAACAAAATAAAAAGGCAATAAATATGTACCTATCAACAATCACTTTAAACATAAATGGCTTCAATGCTGTTATCAAAAGATATAGGGTAGTTGAATGAATAAAATAATAAGACCCATATATATGCTGTTTCCAAGAGACCCACCTCAAAACAAAAGATACACACAGACTAAAAGTAAAGGAATGGGAAAAGATACTTCATGCAAATGTAAAGGAAAAAATGCTAGGGTAGCAATACTTATGACTACAAAATAGACTTTAAAATAAAGGCTATAGTAAGAGACAAGGATACTACATAATGATGAATGAAGCAATCCAACAAGGGGATATAATCCTTGTGAACATTTATGCAGTCACATAGGAGCACCTATATGTAAAGCAAACCTTGAGGACATAAAGAGGAGATTGATTGACAGTAGTGCAGTAATAGAAGATTTTAAACCCCATCAACAGCAATGGATATTTCTTTCAGACAGAAAATTCTTGTAAGGAAATGGCGGCCTTAAATAATACACTAGATCAGATGGATTTAATTGATATCTTAAGAGCATTTCACCCAAAAGTAGCAAGATATATATTCTTTTTGAGTACACATAGAACATTTTCTAGAATAGACCACATGTTAGTACACACAATAAGTCTCAATAAACTTAAGACTGAAATCATGAAAAACATCTTCTCTTACATAAATGGCATGAAACTAGAGATCAATCACAAGAAAAAAACTGAAAAACACACAAAAACATGGAGGCTAAATGTTACTAAACAATGTATAGGTTAACAATGAAAAAAGTCATAATAGGGAAATTAATAGCATTACAGGCCTACATCAAAGAAACGAGAAAAATCTCAACTAAATTTTACATTTAAAGGAACTTCAAAAAGAACAACAAATAAAGCCCAAAGTGAGTAGAACGAAGGAAATAATCAGAGCAGAAATAAATGAAATAGTATAAAAATAAAATGCTACAAAGATCAGTGAAACCAAGAGCTGATTCTTTGAAAAGTTAAACAAGACTGACAAACCTTTAACCAGATTCATCAAGAGAAAAAGAGAGAGGCTCCAAATAAAATCAGAAGCAAAAGAGAAGTAACAGTTGACACCAAAGAAATACAAAGGATTGTAAAAAAAAAAATATGTTGTAAACAACTACATGCTAATAAATTGGATAATGTGAATAAAATGGATAAATTTCTAGAAACATTCACTCTTCCCAACCTGAATCAGGAAGCATCAGAGAATCTGAATAGACAGATTACAACTAGTGAAATTGAAGCAGTAATCAAAAAACTCCTAACAAACAAAAATCCTGTACTAGGCTGGTGACTTCACAGGTGAATTTTCCTAAAACATTCAAAGAAGAAAGATCACTGACCCTTCTCAAACTCTTCCAAAAATTTCAAGAGGAGGCAAGACTCCCAAACTCATTTTGCAAAGCCAGCATTATCCTATTCCAAACCAGGTAGTGACACTAAAAAGAAAGGAAATTACAGGTTAGTATTCCTGGTGAACATAGATGCTAAAATCATCAACAAAATACTAGCAAACAGGATCCCGTAATACATTAAAAAAGGTCATACACCATGATCAAGTGGGATTTATTCCTGGCAGGCAAGGTTGGTACAACACCTGTAAATCAATAAATGTGATACACCACATACAAAAAAAGGAAGGATAAAAACCACATGATTATGTCATTAGAAGCAGATACAGCATTTGATAAAATCCAGCACCCATTTATGATATAAATTGAAAGCAAAGTGGAAATAGTGGGAACATATGTCAATGTAATACAGGCCACATATGAGAAACCAACGGCCAACATATCCAACAGTGAAAAGCTAAAAGCTTTTCTTTAAGATCAGAAACAAGGATAGCCATTTTCACCGCTTTTATTCAACATAGTTTTGGAAATCTTAGCCATAACAATTGGACAAATCGTAAAATAAAATGCATCCAAATAGGAAAAAAAGAAGTAAAATTGTCATTATTTAGAGATGAAATGATTCTATACAAAGAGAACCCTAAAGATTTCACCAAAAAACTGTAAGAACTGATAAATGAATTCAGTAAACTAGAGGTCACAAAATGAATATCCAGGACTTAGTTGCATTTTTATACACTAATAATGAACTATCAGAAAGTAAAATAAGAAAACAATCCCATTCACAACTGCTTCAAAAAGAGTATAGTACCTAGGAATAAATTTAACCTAGGATGTAAAATATCTGTACTTGGAAAATTTTAAGACACTGAAGAAGACAGAAATAAGTGGAAGCATATACCGTGTTCATGGATAGGAAAAATTAATATGATTAAAATGTCCATACCAGCCAAAGTAATCTGTAGATTCAACACAATTCTTATCAAGATACCAAATAGCCAATTTCACAGATGTAGCACAAATATTTCAAAAATTTATATGGAATCGCAAAATACTTTTAATAGCAACAGCAGTCTTGAGAAAGAAGAACAAAGTTGGAGGAATCATGCTACCTGATATCAAACTACACTACAAGGCCATAGTAATCAAAAGAGCATGCTACTGGCATAAAAACAGACAGATCAGTGGAACAGAATAGAAAGCCCAGAAATAAACCCATAGCCTTATAGTCAGTTAATATTTGACAAACGAAGCAAAAATATACAATGAGGTAAAGACAGTCTATTCAATAAATGATGTTGTGAAAATTGGACAGATGTGCAAAAAATTTATAACGACCACTTTTTTATTCCATACACTAGAATAAACTCAAAATGGATTAAAAACTTAAATGTTAGACTTGAAACCATAACAATTCTAGAATAAGCATAGGCAGTAAATCTCAGACATTTCTCATAGCAGTATCTTTTCTGGTGTGTCACCTCAGACAAGGGAAGCAAAAGAAAAAGTAACTAAATGGGACTATATCAAACTAAAAAGTTTTGTATAACGAAACAAAATGAAGAGGTAATCCAGCAAATGGGAGAACATATTCGCCAATGATACATCTGATAAGGGGTTAATATTTAAAATTTATAAAGAACCTGTCCTGGCTGGTGTGCCTTAGTGGATTGAGCGCCAGCCTGCTAATCAAAGGGTCATCGGTTCCATTACTAGTCAGGGCACATGCCTGGGTTGTGGGCCAGGTCCCCAGTAGGGGGCACATAAGAAGCAACTACACATAGATGTTTCTCTCCCTCTCTTTCTCCTTCCCTTCCCCTCTGTCTATAAGTAAGTAAAATCTTTTTGAAAAATTTTAAAGAACCTATAAAACTCAACATCAAAAAACAACCCAATAACAATAAAAATGTCAAAGGACCTGAATAGACACTTCTCCATTGAGGATGTACAGATGGCCAACAGACATATGAAAAAATGTTTAACATCACTAATCACCAGAGAAATGCAAATTAAAACCTCAGTTAGATATCACATCACACCTATCAGGTTGACTATCATCAATAAATCAACAAACAGCAAGTGCTGGTGAGTATGTGGAGAAAAGGAAACCCTTATGCACTTCAGTGGGAATGCAGATTGGTGCAGCCACTGTGTAAAGCAGTATGAAGTTACGTCAAAAAATTAAAAATGGAACTACCTTATGACCCAGCAATTCCAGATCTGGGAATTTATCCAAAGAAACCTGAAACACTAATTTGAAACAGTATAAGCACCCCTATGTTCATTGCAGTGTTATATACAAAAGCTAAAATTTGGAAGCAGACCAGGTGTTCATCAGTTGATGAGTGAATATAGGAGCTATGTGGTACATTTGCCAAATGAAATACTTCTCAGCCTAAAGAAATAAGGAAATTTTACTTTTTGTGACAGCATGGATGAACCTGGAGAGCATTATGCTAAGTGAAATAAGCCAGTCAGAGAAAGATAAGTACCATATGGTCTCACTCACTCATATGGAGAATCTAATGAACTAATAAGTGAAATAGTGATAGACTCATAGATAGAAAGCAGGCTGTCAGCTGTCAGGGAGTTGGGAGGGATTGAGCAAAAAAAATACTCAGGGACATGAACAACAGGGCAGTTATTGCCAGGGGTTGGGGCAGTGGTATTATTAGGGGAGTAAGTGTTCATGGACAGAGATTTGATTTGGGATAGTGAATATAGAATAAAGTATACAGATGATGTATTGTAGAACTGTATGCCTCCAACCTGCATAATTTTGCTAACCACTGTTGCCCCAATAAGTTTAATTAAAAACAGGAGGTTAATTAATAAATGTATGAATAAATAAAATATATTTCAAAAAATCCTTATGACATAATAGCACACCATCATAGAGAACAGAGGCAGATAAAGAAAAAGGAGTTCCAATATTTCTATTTTCTTTTTCCTTGTTAGTATCATTGGATGGCAAAATTTTTCATAAGATTGGTCTTTGATGTTCATATCTAAAGTAACACTTTAGCATTGAGGGTTTCTGTTCTTCATGCTTTTTCTTTTAACACTGTTTCTCTGCAGTTGGAGCTGGTGGCTCTCAGAGTACTTAAATTAGATTTTGGAAGAATTTCTCCCTAAGCTTGGAATGGAACTTAACTTAAGGCCCCTTTCTCTTACACTATTTGTTACAAAAATCTTTGGGAAGCCAGTACGCTAGGGATTGGCTGGGGAATCTACTGTCTACAGTGGAAGTCCAGGCAACTGCAGCTGCTACTCCAGACAACGAGTACTGCACCAATAACCAGATCTATTTCATTTCTAAACCATACCAAATAGTAAAGCAGGGTTTATTCATGAGTGGCACCTTATAAGAAAATCTAGCAGTTATTTCTAAGGAAAAGGCAGCTATTTGTTTTAGAAATGACTTATTATTAAAGGAATTCATTAGGCTTGGAATAGGGGAATAGATAAGAGATAAAATTAGAAGAGACTTACTGATATGTATTAGAGTTAAAAGATATAAAGAAAGTGACCAAGTATTATTATTAATGTGTAAATAAGTTATAAGCCATTAAATAGTGTCTTTCTCAGATGCATGCTACCAGTCGATATATTACTAACTTGTACTGTTGTTAAATGATCAAAATTTTAGATTTAGAATTTTATAAATAATATTTCTAATATTGGAAAGTTTTATGTAAGTGAATTTATTATTATTATATTGACCAGTAACCAAGGTCATTTATTCCATTTCAGTTAAGAATTGGAGTTCAAATTTAACATGTACACAGTTTCTGAAAGAACCTTGTGAGGTCGTCCTCTAGCTAAGGTCATGTTTAGATTGTCCCAAGCACATGAAAATTAGTCTCTGTCCATCTCAATCTGCCTCTCTATTTTTCCCCGTCTCAAGCTCCCCATGAGTCCTTTTTCCTCAATCCCTTTACCCCCTAACCTCCTCCACCCCACCCCACTGTCATCCTGCCATCTATCTATGAGTCTGACCACATATTTCTTGTTAGTTCAGTTTATTCGTCAGCTTCCACATATGAATGAAATCATATGGTATTTGTCTTTCTCTGACTGACTTATTTTACTTAGCATAATGTTCTCCAGGTCCATCCCTACTGTCACAAAGGGTAAAATTTTCTTCTTTTTTACTCCCAAGTAGTATTCCATTTTGCAGATGTCCCATAGTTGTTTTATACACTCATCCACTGATGTACACTTGGGCTGCTTTCATTCTGGTTGATTGTAAATAATTCTGCAATGAACGTAGGAGTGCTTGTGTTCTTTCGAATTAGTGTTTTGGGTTCCTTCACATATATCCCCAAAAGTGGGATAGCTAGGTCAAAAGGCAGGTGCGTTTTTAATTTTTTTGAGGTATCTCCCTACTGCTTTCCTTAGAGGCTGCACCAATCTTCATTCCAGCAACAGTGCAAAAGCGTTCCCCTTTCTCCACATCCTTGCCAGTACTTGTTTTGTTTATTGATTTATTGATGATAGCCATTCTGATAATGTTTCTTGGTGAAAAGGCATGAGGTTTTTGGATGGTTTTCCAGTACACATTTTGTTGTTGATATATCAGGTACACGTAAAATTGCTCATTATTTTCTCCCCAAACTCAGGTATTGAGGAAAACCTAGTGCCCGATATATGCATTGAGTTCTAAGTAGATATGTGTTGTATATATACAATACTGTTTCCCACTTGATCCTCTTAGCTTTCTATGTCTTCAGTAAGGAAGTCCACTAACACACTCTGTTCATTTCCTCTTTTGTTTAATTGCTTTGGGTGGTCTCTCTTACTTATGTAATGCTCTTTGCTCTTCTCAGCCCTTCTCCTTTCCTACTCTTCCCACCTTTTATCAACCTGTTCTGTGCAGCATGTAACAGTTATCTACCCAGTTCTCTCTTTTACAACTGCTTTTTGAAATTAAGTTAATCAGCAGTGTAGGTGCTGAGCAAAATTCTCTGGTCCCACCTTCATGTAGCTTACACTGTAGTGTTAAATGTATGTCTTGTTTCATCAATTAGGTTGTAGATAAATGTGTTAGGCCCATAGAAGGTATCCATCGAATTGTTTGATCATTCTAAATGAAAGAAAAAGATGATTGCCAAGGATTATGGTTATTAACATAAAGATATTCTTACTAATACCACATGGCTGGGTCATAGATTATCAGCATTGGAAAGGACTTTAAAAGGTTCATAATCCAAGAACCCATTAGTGCTTTAATCTTTTACTTAACAAACATTTATAAATCATGTGCTAAAACACTAGATATTGTACTAAGGACTAGGGAGGTAAAGGGAACAAGATTGATAAAATCCCTGCCTTTACAGAGCTAATGCCTAATAATAAAACCTTCCATTTCTTAGAGTTTGTTGATTACAAAGTACTATGTAATTATAATAGAAAAAACATTTATTAAGTATTTGTGAGACACCTGACTGTTCGTGTATATTAGTGCATTGAATTCACACAACAATTCTATGTGGTAGACACAATTGTTTCTTTTTATATATGAGGGAATTGAGGCAATTAAATTACTCAGGGTTGATAGTTTACATTGCAGACCTCGGTCTTTGTGATTCCACAACCTTTGCTTTTTATCAGTAGTGGTGGCTTCTGACTCCAAGTCCAATACTCTCCCTTTTAGTGTTTTGCCTGCCTTTACATCTCATGAAGGTGTTGTCCAGCTTACAGTTTGAATATCTTCAATAATGTAGTATTTACTTTCCCCAAGGCAGTTATTTAATCTTTGGATATCTCTGTTACAATGATCTGCTTTGTGATGTGCTAAAAAAACAAAATCTTTCTTCCTAGAATCTTCCTATTTTGGCCCTAGATATGCTCTTGGGATCACACCAAACTATGGCATCTCTTGAGATACTTGAAGCAAACTATCACCTTGTCTTCTCCAGAAATATTTCTCCACTCAAAACTCATGATTTTAAATGTTTTTTATTGCCTCAGTCATTCTCTGTGAACAACTTTTAGATTGCTTGTAGTTTTCTTAACTGTGGGTCCAGCAATTGTTTCATTACTTCCAGATGTAGAGCCAGATACAGAGAAAACACAAGCTTTCCATCTAATGTGGTAAACGCTTTGGACTTTTTTTCAAAATTAAAACAACAGCAAAAACAAAAGATAGATTAGAACCTAAATGAGGAGAGTTTGAAATATCAGGATTTTAAAAAAATGTATTTTGTGTGCCATGCTTTGAGAAACTTTCATCAGTTTTGAGCAGTAGAATGTAATGATGAAAATGCTCATGGAATATGAGTTTATCATCAGTGTGTGATAGATAGGAGCAAAGAGAGACAGAGGTGAGGATGTCAGGTGAGAGATGATTGCTTAGACGTTCATCCGTGGGAACCTGAACTGAGACGGTGGTGGATGGGGAAAAGAAAATGATGAATGTAAGGCACACCCTAAGGTTATCTTTTGAAATTTGTTCACTCTTAAAATGGAAGTAACAAAGAGAAACAGATGATACTTAATCCAAATAGACTCAAGTTCTGAACCAGAATAGATGATATTCCTGAACTTATTTGAAAATACAGTTGGCACTTTGTATCCACAGTCTCTGCATCTGCAGATTCTACCAACTACAGATCAAAATTATTTGGAAAAAACTGTTGCTCATGTGTACTGTATAGTAAAACCTACAATGGTTGCATCTGTATTTAACATGTACAGACTTTTTTTTTTCTTTTTAAACAATACAACAATTATGTACATAGCATTTACATTGTAGTGAGTATTATAAGTAATCTATAGATGATTTAAAGTATGCAGGGGATGTACACAGGTTATATGCAAATACTATGCCATTTTAGTAAGGGACTTGAGCATCCTCAGATTTTGCTATCCACTGAGGGGAGGGGTGGAACCAATCCCTGATGGATACTGAGGGATGACCGTAATTTGATGAAACATTACTACTTACTTAATATAAATGAGTATTCTGTAAATAAGAAGCACTACTAACTACATAAGTTACTGAGAGTTATTGTATTGTTTATGCTTTGCTATTTATATTTGTGTTCATGGTGACTGTTTTGTAAGGATGATTAGATAAATCACCTAACTTCTTCCTACACATAGTATAGTAAATCTTTTACATACATGAGTTCTTTTAAAGATTATGGTTTATCCATAAGGATTGTATTATGTTTCATTTGACAGTATCTTTTTTCTAGATCAAATTTATATATATTTATTGTAGAAAATCAAAATATAAAATGAGCTGAAAGAAAATAACATTTTTATCACTCTTGACTCATTAGCGTTTAAAAACTTGGAAACTAGCCCTAGCCAAATAGCTTAGTTGGTTGGAATTTCATCCCATACACCAAAATGTTGTGAGTTTGATCCCTTGTCAGGGCACATAACTAGGTTGAGATTTCAGTCCCCAGTCAGGGAGTATATGGGAGGCAAATGATTGATGTTTCTCTTTCACATCATTGTTTCTCTCTCTCTTCCTCTCTCTCTAAAAAAAAAAAAAAAATCCATAACGTATCCTTGGGTGAGGGTTAATTAATGTATATATGGAAACTAAACATCAGAGATTAAGTTGATCCAATATCTTGCACCTACACTAAGTGGTGAAGCAAGTATTGAGACCCAAATCTGTGGTTGTAAATCTACCACCTCTTTCATTTTGATCATGTGTCTCCTTAGTTGTGTAACTAGGTATCTGCTAGGTATTTTCTGATTGGCTAGGAGGATAAATGATTCTTTACTGACACACAGACATGTATTTTCTAAAAACTAATTTGCCAGTTGGTTAGAACTTGTACATTTTTCTCATAAATACTATGTTAGAAGTAATAGGAGTAGGTATTCAAACTGGGCTTCAAGAAAGTGACATATAATGTAGCTGAACTTGCATCCAGGAAGGTGATTATTGTGGTACAGGGACAAAGAGCAATGGGAGTACCTAGAGAAAGAGTTCTTCTTTTAAGCCTCATAGGGTCAGGCAAAGTGTATACCTGTTTCCTCGGTATAATTTATTTATCTTTGGAACCTTCCCACCGTCATGCCTGCAACCTCTTCTTCCCTTCCAGAATTTCCTTATGCCCAGTGCTAATGTGGTGCTTTAGTCTTCAGATAGAAGATTCTTCCTACCCAGAATACTTGGTCCAGAGTTCTCATTTTTCTCCAGTGTTTTAGCAGACTTCAGCATACTGACTCATCTTCTGTTGGGAGACAGTCTAATTACTCAGTCACATTAAGGAGCAGTGGTAGTGTGGTATAGTGCAAAGAACCTAGTATTTGACATCAGACCTGTATCTTAGCAATCTGCTAAACCTTCACAAGTTGTGCAACTTTAGGTAATTTAGTTCATCTCAGTGATTCTCAGTCACCTCATTTGCTTATCAGGGCAGGGTAAGTGTCAAATATTTGAGATAGTGTATAGCAAATTTGGTTGTGCAATGTAAAAATATATGTACTGGGTAGGCATCATTGACAATAAGGGATGGACTTAAAATTTTTACATAATTATTTGCATTTTGAAAGTTTCTTTCTTGGTCATCCAAATTAAACTCTGAAGTGTAGAGTTTGAGTTGTTACTTTATTTTAAAATAGTGATTTCCGAGAGTGGGAAAACAGTTGCAGTTGCAGCAGGAGTCCAGTAAGAAGAATGACCAAACTTGGGTTATATATTCAAAGTTGCCTTCCCAAAACTTAGATTCTCTTCTTTTCTTTGAATCTACCTGGTCTCTAAACCCCAATATCCAGGTAGTCAGCTCCCTTCTCTTCTCTTCCCCTTGGCCTCTTGGTAGTTGGGACTAGGAGAGCAGTGAGTTTCTCAAGCTTAATGCTCATAAGAATTTTCTGGGGATCTCTTCAAAATGCAAATTCTGACTCAGATCATTTGGGTAGGACCTGAGATTTTAACTTTTTACAAACTTCATGCCCGGGCCTCTAATTATGAATATTACATTTTTGGGTGGGTTTAAAACATGGATGATGTTTTGCTGTATGTTTCATTTCTAGAAGTGTATGTAACTTAAGAGAATTGCTCATATTGTCACTACAAATACCTTTTAAAATTTTGTATTAATTTTCTCCATTTAGGACAAACTGTATTCTATCTGAGTGAAGCTTAGACCTCACTAGTTGTCCCAAGGTGATAGTGAAGGTTACTGATACTAGTGTAAAGTGGTTATGGAGGAGAACCACTACCAGAGGAAAATGTAACTGATGGTGCTGAGTTTTTCCTTTTCATTTTTAAAACTTTGTCAACTTCTCTTACTAATAGTAAATTAAATATGAAATTTAAAAATAAAATAAAAATAATTACTGAATGTGTCCAAATTCATTACATTTTTCTCATATTGCAGATTATGCATGCTAAAATCAGTGATACTGAATAGCCAATGTTTTTATATTGTAATACATTAAGATTTTATCTGAGGAAAGCTGATAGTTATCAAGTCCTGTTTGTCTTGATGATACAAAAATTATTCAACTCTATACCATAGAGCTCTAGGATATGTATATTGGATTTAGTCAATGCAGAAATACCAAGACACAAGGGGGCACTGTCTTACCATAATCTGATTGAATTTAACAGCTTTTTGTTTACAGTGAATGTCACTCCCAAAATTTCATCTTCTCTGTGGTTATCATGAAAGCTTTAACACTTTATGTCCCTCTAAAGCTGTTATATAATAAATACTTAAACCAACTAATCTTTTAGCGTTCACCAGTGACATGTGCTCTTAGCAAAATTCAGAAACTTTTTATTGTATTTGGCATAGTTTGGGGAAGAGTGGATGATTTGAAGATTGTGAAACACATTTAGTTGTTAGTGTTTAGGTCTTGTGGTGGGGGGAAATCACTGTAAGAACAATTCAGTTGCTTTGGGGAAATAAGTGCCTCTGTTCTGCAGAAAAGAGTTGGGATAAAGATTGAACTGTTATAAGCTGCAGCTGCATTTGCCATCAAATACCTAGTTGGTACTGACAAATGTTTTGTTTTATTGTCATGGAAACTTGGAGCCACAGAATGGATATTCTATTCCTCTCATTTGGGAAAATAGCAGTTCCTTGCATAAAACATAAGGATCTTCCAAAAGCAGTTTCTAAAATAGATATAGCCTAAATATAATCCAAAAAAAGTTGAGGAAGTAAGTGTGGAGTAAATGCAGTCATTTCTGGATTACTTCTATGCTCAGTACAAAGAATGTATCTGTATACTCTGTTATTAAGCTTGTTATCACTGCTAGAAAGTTGAATTCCAGTGAGCACAATATTTGTTTAACATCAACATGATAGTTACCTAACCCTTTAGGACCTGTCTTTGCTTTTCCTCCTTGTTCTTAAGATATCTGTTGGGAGCTCTATATCCTATTAAGCAATTGCATCTGATCCCTGAGTAGTTTTTTTTTTCCCATTCATGCTACTTATCTGCTATAATCTTTCATTTAGAAAATCATAAAGCATTTCATATTGGGGGCAGAGCACTATACCCAAAATAAGAAACTTACTTTCTTTAAATACAAAAGATTTTCATATGGTCTCAAAAAAATAAAATATAAAATTTCAAAATTATAAACATTCAAGTAAATCCTTATGCGTATTTTTTAAAGATTTTATTTATTTTTGGAGAGAAGGGAAGGTAGGGAGTAAGAGGGGGAAAGAAACATCAATTTGTGAGAGAAACATTGTACACCCCCAACTGGAGCTGCTCTCCAGGCATGTGCCCTGACCAGGAATTGAACCGGCAATGTTTGCAGTGTGTGGGACCATGCCCAACCCACTGAAGCACACCAATTGTGGTGCTTATGAATATTTTATCAAGTTGTGAATGGAAACACATATTACAAGGACAGAAAATGCAAAGGAATTTTGGGTTCAATTAGAGTAAATGTGACATAAATGAAAATAATGGGAAATGAGAATAAAATGTAAATAAAGTGCCAATATAAATTAAAACAGTTTATCTTACATAAAGGGGAAAATCATGAATTATGGTGGTTTTACCAAAGGATATCAGCTAAGTTATATTACCTCCACAAAGGAAACAAAGCAAATGTTTATGACTTCATAAAATATGATAGAGAAGGAATAGAGTGGACTGTTTTAGATAATATAGTCAGAGAAGGCTTTTCTGAGGAAGTAACATTTGAGCAGAGACCTGCATGTTCTGGCAGAAGAACATTTTATGCAGAGAGGCTAATAAGTCCACCAGTCTTCAGTGGAATTGAACTTAGAATGTTTAAGAAACAGTATACAAGTTTTTAAATAAGATTGAGAGAGAAAAAAAACTATGTTTAAATGAACTTCAAAGTAGTATAATTAAGTAGAACATGGTCAGTTTTCTTACATGAAACAGGTCCAAGATTAGACTCCTGAATCTAAGTTTTAGGTTGTCAGGAAGAAGGAACCTCTCAGAGGAAGAATAAGATTGTTTCAAAATAAAGTTTTTAGTGTGAGTTTTACTGTTATTTGGTATTTTTCAAAATATTATTATGAAGTTAGTGGTTTTTATTAATTGGATATAGTCTTGTGTACTCAAGAAACAATTCAGGAAAAAAATGTATCAAAAATAAATGTAAATAGCTAACATAATCAGAAACAGATACTCTTAGGAAGCAATGGCCCCTAAGAGAAAATAGTTTAATAACAGCAATTTTTACAAATTTTAATGCTGTTTAGAGCATGTGTGTGTGTAATACATCAAATCACATACATTAGGACTGGGAATTGAAGACCTGCATGAAATCTACCTGAGGTTTAATTTTAGAGACCTAGTAAATATGCCAACAGAAAACAGAGGGGAAACTACAAATTAGACATTGTATTCCATAACTAAAATGATAGAAAAGAACTGGAAAATTGCCAGCTTTTTAACCTTTTAAAAATAATGTGAGTAGTTAGTGTAGGAGATCATATTCTTAGAGCACTTTGTTCCAAATTCAAATATGTCAGCAGACCTTGTAGAATTCAGAGTATTTTAGAAATAAAGTATCTGAGGCTAGTAATAAGAGAACCTCTTTATAATGTCATAAAACTTAAAGTACTTTAACAAAGTTGTAAAATTTCCCAAGACTTTATCAAACTTAGTTTCTATTATGGTAAATCGAGCTGAGCAGGATGTTATTTAAGATACTCCAAAATGGAAGGATATTGACAAATTTAGAACCTGTTGTATTATAGTGTCTTGTGCTATACACACTTATCTAAGCAGGGTTTTGTTTTTTTGTCAGAAAGTCTTATTTTTTTATAGGAGTCATGTTTTGCTGTGTTCTAGCTTTCTGATCTATAAAAATGGGTTTGTTAAAGAAGACCATGAAAATGCTGTTATATTCTTTTGGAAGGGAAAGGGCTACTGAAAGGATTTCCAAAAAGTGTAAAAAGCTAAGGAAGGTTCATAGTAGTCCCAGAGAACCATCAGTTTTCAGACATTGGTCAGTGAGTGGTCATGAGAGAAGGGAAGTAAAGAAGGTGAGTCCTACAGTTCTCCAACTGACTGCCTGAAGGAAAATTCCAGGCCACAACAATGAGAAGAGGAAATTAAATAGTCCAACAGTCTTGGGAGACAATGAACAAAGAACGGAATTCGAGGAAGCTTAGGAGGGTTGAATTTGGCAGGGCAAAAAAGAGGTACAACAGAAAAAAAGCTCGAGATCTACAAAGTGGTTCCCTTAAATCTTTGGCTGATCCATGTGTGCATGCAAGAGAGGAAACTTAACTTGACACCAGGACTCACTTGAAAGGAGTAAGCTGAACAGCAACTGAAGTTAGACAAAGCTGAAAATAGTCTTCTAGCCAGCCAAAGTGGAAGATCTCATAATATAAGCATACCTCATTTTACTGTACTTTGCAAGTTTCCTTTTTTTTTTAATAAATAAATTGAAGGATTGTAGCAACCCTGCCTGCAGCAAGTCTGTTGGTGCCATTTTTCCTTAACAGCATTTGCTCACTTCTTGTCTATCACATTTTTGGTAATTCTCACAATATTTCAAATTTTTTCATTATTACTATATTATTTTTGTTATGGTGATCTGTGATCAGTTATATTTGATGTTGCTATTATAATTATTTTGAGGTACCACAAACTACACCCATATAAGATGGTGAACTTAATTGACCCTTCAGCAAATCAGTCAGCATCTATCAACATCAAGGCAAGATCCTCCACCAGCAAAAAGATTACGACTCAGATCATAGCATTTTTTAGCGACAAATACATATGCCCTTGCATACTTAATAGATAGACTACAGTAAGTGTAAATATGACTTTTATATGCACTGGGACACAAAATAATTCATGTGACTCACTTTATTGGAATCTTTGCTTTATTGCAGTGGTCAGGAATCAAACCTGTAATGTGTCCAAGGTATGTTTATAAACGGCATTGTGTGGAGTCCTCATAAGGTTATTGTGTTGATGTGACTAAATTAGCCATGGGCTGAAAGCTGTTCTGGACCCACAGTAACAAAGGTTAAAGACAACCCTCCAGAAGGATCAAACTGATTCTAAGTCACTTAACTGCTTACCAGAACAAATGCAACATTCTTTAAAGGAATACAACAAAACCTAGTACCCAAAGATTCGAATTTAATAATGCCTGGCATTATGAAAAATTACTAAGCATCAAAAGAAACAGAAAACTATGCTCTGTAACCACAAGTAAAATTCAATAGTAGAATAATAGAGTGGGAAATTACAGAGATGATAGAATAAGCAAATGAGTATTAAAATGGATGTTATCAGTATTGTTCCATAGTTCAAAAATATAGAGGAAAACAAATATAATGAGAGGAGAGAAGAAAGGTATAAAAAAGAAAAACCAAATGGAGTTTCTAGAAATGAAAAATATATCTGAAGTGAAAAATACACTGAATGGCATTAACAGCAGATTTTTCACTGCAGAAGAAAGGTTCAGTGAATTTTCAAACATGGAAACCATCTAAATGAACATCAGAGAGTATCCAGCTTCTACTTATGGTGTAGAGAGCTTCATAGAATCTTGTTTCCACTCTTCACAATGAAAACAAAATTAAAAAGCCTTATAAACTACAAAATTCTTTTTTTAACCAATCAGAGAGCTGAAATCTCAGAACAGTCATGTGGCCTGGATTACAAGGAGAATTGGGACACATGAACTATCTTACCTGTGGCAGAACATGGAAGAATAAAGTGTCTAACCAATCACAACATAAGTGGGTAAGAGTGATTAGCTACAATTTTAAAGTTTAAGAGAAGGCCCATTGTGGGCTAACAACATATCATTTTGAACTAATTGGAGACACCTAACAAAAAAACAGTTGAAAATTGTTCCCCTCAAACCTGCAAGAACGATTAGGAGTAAGGCAGGAGACTGAAGAGAATTCTTGTTGATGGTACAGGCATGCAGATACTGATCAGCTGCTATTGTGGGAAAACCTGAAAAGTGTGCCAGCGTCCCTGAACCCTAGACACTAAAAGACTTAGGCCAGTTTAGGAGGGGCAGCAAAGCCTCTTGCCCAAAGGAAATAGGTTGACATATTATGACTGAGGGAGGACAGGAAACTCGACTTAGATGTAAAATCCTGTGCATATACCAAGTACAGGTTTCCAGCCTGTCAGCGAGGGTTGAAAACATTAACCTAAGGTCAACTTTAGATATAAAGCACAGTTTTGCTCTTACAGGGAGAGGAAGGGATAAAGGATAGGAAAGCAATAGCAGTCTACCACTGGGGGCGTGACAAAACCATGAAGAGAGATCCAGTCAGGGACACAGATTTTATAGGGTCTGTTGAAAGCTGCAGATGAAAAAACTAACCCTGAGAAAAGTCCTACAGCACCTCAGCCATATAATAAATACTAGACAAAGGCAGCCAATCACTAGAGGGAGTTGAAGCCTCTGGTTAACTGAAAATAGCCACAGCAACAACAATCACACCCAGCTAAACTTCTAATTTGATTAATTTTCCCACACTAAAATTTTTATACAAGGAGAGGAATGCTCATTTCCAGGCCTAAATACTGTTTACCTCTTCTATACATGACATCCTTCATTCAATTAAAATTATGATAAATGTACATAAGTAAGAAAAAATATTGTCAGGAGGCAAAATGATCAACAGGACAAGACTCAAAGGTGATTGATGTTAGATCTATCAGACAAGAATTTCAAAGTAACTCTGCTTAACATAATAAGGATCTAATGGAAAAGGTGGACAACATGCACAGATAGGTAATTTTTAGCAAATAGATGGAAGTAATGAGAATCTAATTGAAATGTTAGAAATAAAAGACATATCACAGATGAATTCCTTTGGGATCATCAGTAGCAGTACAGATGCAAAAAAAAATTTGAGTATAGGTCAATTGCAAAAAAAATTTGAGTATAGGTCAATAGAAATCCAAACTGAAACACAAAGACAAAAAAAGTGATTGCAGACAGAACTATGGGACAGTGTCAAAGCCTAACACATGTTGTGATTGAAGTCTCAGGTGGAGTGGGAGAGAGAAGAAATGATAGATCCAAGATTTTAAAAACAACACAACACACACACACATGCACACACACACACACAACTAGACATATTATGTTCAAACTGCTAAAAGCTAACAATAAAGAAAAAATCTTGAATCCTGGCCAATGTGGCTCAATTGTTGGAGTGTTGTCCTATAACCAAAGGGTTGCTGGTTCAGTTCCCCATCAGGGCACATCCTAGGCTGCAGGTTTGATCCCAGGTCCAGGTGCATATGGGAAGCAACCAGTCCATGTTTTTCACTTCCTCTCTCTCTAAAAGCATTGAAAAAATGTCCCCAGATGAGGATTAAAAATAAATTAAAAAAAAAATCTTGAAGGCAGCAAAAATGAGTATGTACAGAGAAATAAAAATAAACTACACCAGACTTACTAGAATGTTCTCAAGTAATAAGGTAATGGAGGACATCTCTAAAAGACTATTAAAATTTTTTAAAATGTCAACCCCTAATTATCTGTCCTTTGAAAATACTTTAAAAAAAATGAGAGTGAAGTTAAGACTTTTTCAGATACAGAAAAGCTGAGAGAATCAATTCCCAGCAGGCTAGTGCTACAATAACTGTTAAAGTTCTTGAGGCAGAGGGCATGTGACTCCAGACAGAAGCTTGGATCTATGCCACAGCGTTGCAATTTTTTTTCTGTAGAAGGCCATATATTACACATTTTAGGCTTTGTGGGTCAGACAATGTCTGTCACAACTATTCAACTCTGCCCTTAAAACACAAAAGCAACCATAGACAATTTATAAACAAATGAGCATGACTGTGTTCCAGTAAAACTTTATTTACAGAAATAGGAAGCAGGCCAGCTTTGGTTTATCAGTCATAGTATGCCAACCCCTGATCTATACAAAGAAATGAGAGCTCCAGAAATGGTAAAAGTGAAAATCAATATAAAAGATACGCTTCCTCATTTTAAGTATATTTTATTGATTATGCTATTACAGTTGTCCCATTTTTTTCTCTCCTCTATCCCCTTCTACCCTGCACCCCCCTCCCTCCAACACCCAGCACCCCTCCCCCCCACCTTAGTTCATGTCCATGGGTTGTACATATAAATTCTTTGGCTTCTCCATTTCCTATACTATTCTTAACCTCCCCTTGTCAATTTTGCTTCTTATTCCCTGTACCTTTTCCCCCTTTCACCTCCCACCCCGTCCCTGCTGATAACTCTCCATGTGATCTCCATTTCTGTGATTCTGTTCCTGTTCTGATTGTTTGTTTAGTTTGTTTTTGTTTTGTTTTTTAGGTTCAGTTGTTGGAAGTTGTTAGTTTATTGTCATTTTACTATTCATTCCTCATTTTTAATCACACCACAAAATAAATATCTGAGCAAAAATAGTAACACTGTATATGGGGTATATAAAATATTCAAAAGTAAAATGTATGACAACAGTAACTCAAAGGATGCAAGGGAAGATTTTGGAAACACCTTGTTATATGGTTGTTACATTGAAGGTAGACCCTGTTAATTAAAGATACACTACATTATAGATTGAAGGCAAACACTAAACATTAAAAGCAAACGGTACAGACTAAATGGAATACTCAATCCAAAAGCAAGTTAAAAAAAAGCATAGGAGACAAATAGAAAAAATCTTACAAAATGGTAGATTTAAATCCACCCATATTAATAATCACATTATATGTAAGTAGTCAAAATGAAGCATACAGAGAAACAAGAGATTTTATCTAAGTTTTTTACTTTTATATTCTCTACTTTTTTCAGTGGTTTTTGAACATATTTCTAATAGGTTCTTCCCTATTAAACACAAAAATAATGAATATCACATCTGTTCATACACACCTAACACTGTGTAACAAACACCTCCTCACAGTCTTAACACTGGTAACACCTCCTTTTTATGTGTCAAGGACAGTCTGTCCCTGTATCCCCCTATGAACTTCAGACAACAAACAAGTTACTTTGAACCAGCAGCAACTTACAACCATCAGACCCAAGATAATATCCTGTAACCATTTTCCCCAACCCCTGTGAGAAAGAAGATAGGAAGGTTAAGGTTTCTTCCAAGCCTATCTATCTTGTTTCCCCTATATTATATAATCTACATCTCTGTTAACATTCACTTTAGATATTTTTATGCCTTCATTTTTCTTCAAATCCCTTACCACCTTTTCCAGATCTTGCATGCATTTTTTTTTTTTTTTTTGGTAAGTCTCTTTCAGTTGTGAATAGAAATTTAATTATGGCTAAGTACACAAATAGTGCTAGAGATATATACCCATTTATTAATGCTAAGGGAAGAGTGAAGCCATAAGATATTAATGAATTAAAACACATAAAAAATTTTAAAACCTTTGAAAATATCCAGTAGTTTCCTTTAAATTATTTCCCTGGAACCTACTTTTTTTTCTGCCTCTCTTTAAGGCTTTTTTCTCAAGCACTGATATTCAAGATGTACATATATGGATTTTATAGTCAATATATTTCATTTTAAAAACAATAACTAATACAGTTAGTCCTTATCTTGTGTTTTTCACTGTGCCGTGTACTTTATATGTCATATTGTAGTGACATATAAAGTTTTATCCTCACAAAAACCCAGTGAGATGAAACTGTTATCTCATTTCACAGTTGAGGCAACTGTTAAGAGACAGAGAAATTAGGTAATAATGTTACTTGAAGCAGAGTTGTAATTTAAACCTAGTCTACATCCAGAGTGTCTATTCAAACCATTTTCTCATGTCTCCTCCTTAATTTTATTATTATATATATTTTTTCCTTTACCTTCCTTCATTCTTTACTTTCTTCTTTTGTTTTTCCTTTCAGTAAATATTTTACACAGACATACTGTGACTTAAATTGATTTATATAGCTATTTATAATGAGTTGGTTTATAAAAAACTTATTTTGAGTTATGCCTGAATCACAAATGAACTTTGGATTGTAACCCATTGAGAACCTGAGGCTAGTAGCCTTTACCTGTTTTCAAACTGCAAAGGTAAGATGGCAGTAAATTGCAAGACTGGAGACCATGCATTGAAAACTGAACGTCTCATTTTTCACCCTCAGAGTATCTATTATATAGCAAGAACCTTACTACATAAGGTTCTTTTGTACAAAAGGGATTTCAGGCTCTCTTTTGGTCTTTGTACATCTGTTTCAATAAAACAGAATAGTGTCCTTTCAGTTGTTCTATATTTGTGTATTTTCTATGGTGTACAAAGTGTGCCACTTTTCTACATTATATAGGTGGAGGGTGTTGAGTCCCAGTAAGAAATTCTATGAATATTTAGAGTTTTCTTAATCTAAATAGAATGAAGTCTTGGTAATTCAGACTATATTGACTTTGGTTTGCTATATTTAGCACCCCGTATTCATGGTTAAATATTCCAAAGTATAATTAAAGAAATGTATGTTGAGTTGCTTATACATTTCATTTTTACAACTGCACAATTGTCATTATTCCAAAAGTTTCTACGTTATTTAGTAGCTGTCTTTTTCTTGCTACCACCAGCAGTGCCCAAATTTATATTCTGATGGAAGGGGATACCTGATTACTAGTAAAATAGATGAGGTTGTCAATTTCATGGGATATTAAAATGCAAAAATTAATCTAATCCAAACTTACCCCCATAACCCATTCTTCAGGTAAAGAAACTGAGGCCTGGGGAAGTTCAATGACTTGTTCATGTCACATAGCTAGTTTACAGCTGAGACAGGAATAGACCTTCCTGACTTTTTCCATGCTTGTTTCATTCACTGACTGTTTCTGACCAGATAGTTGGTGAATGGTAGCAGTTCCATTGACTAGCTCCTTTCTTTTTATTCCAGTTCTTGCTGTCAAAGGAAACTAGCTAACTAACAATCATTTATTATCCACTATTTTAGAGCACAGTTCTGTTAAGCTGTCTCTGCTTCCACATGGCTATGTGCCATAGATAGAGCCTTGGAGTAGAATCTGTCCGTGGCACACAAACAAAATAAGTCTAGAATTCTGGATCAGTGTTCTCTGAACAAGTGGCATCTACCTTCTGGTCCCTGGATCCATAAAAAACAGACTCAGATACTGACCTTGTCTGGTAAGGTCATGGTTTAAATTAAACAGCCAGAATATAGAAGAACTTGAGAAAATGATGGGAATTAGCAGTAAGGAGCTTATTTTTCTAATTATCATTGTATGAATCAAAATTTTTGAGAGAAGCATTCTTAACAAGAATTTGGTCAAAACAATCAGTGCATCAGAAAGAGTAGATATTTAAGTATGTGATGACTACCAGGATAATTTGATAATATGTTCTCCTCCCTTTCCCCAGCCAAATTATTTGGTAATGTGATTTTTACCTGATTTGTGGGTGCAAAGGTGGGTGTTAGGAAAGTAGACAAGGTTGAGGTGTTGAGGGATTCGCTTAATTTATTTAATACCTAGATGGTTGTGAAGTATCATTGAATTATTTCAAATCCTTTTTAACTTAAGAATACAATAAACATCATGATGCAAAGGTTATTTGATTACTTTTAGAGAATATGTATCCACCATGTTTACTCCTGAAATGCAGCCAAAGATGAAGAGATGAGTCCTAGTTCTACAATTTGTTGGATTGCTATAAAAATGAAATTTTTTTGTTTCTAAGTTCTAAACAACATGTGGTTAGGGAAGTATGGAGACATTACGTGAGAAAACTCACTTAAATTCTGAACCTAAGGAAAAGCAACAACGCAATATAGATGATTTCTGGGACATTTTAAAACATGCAATTATATAATTTTAAAACATGCAAATTATAAAATACTTCTCTTTCAGAGAAGTGGGGTTTAGATTTTAAGCTATATATAATGAATACCTTGTTAGGTATTCTGTATGTGGTAAAATTGGACCATAAAGTGGTCCACAAAGTTTTGATAAATCACTAAAACTGATCAAAATGTATCTTACTCTGTTCATTAATTCCTAATATCTAACAGCCTACCCACCTCACCCTGTCATACTGAATTCTGCGTACTAGTTGTTGTCTCTGGGCATTCTGGTAGCTGAAAGGTAAACTGTCTTGTGTAAACCTTCTCATCCTTCTCTGTCTATATTTAATCTGTGAGTCTGATTTTAGGAGGAGTGGAGAGCATGGTGAAGGGTAGCTGGATTGGTCCATATTTGCATCCTGAGCTACTTTGTTTCAGGTTTTAGTCTCAAGAAGTCATTTCTTTTTTTCATTTTTATTATCAGGAAGTCATTTCTAAAGGCTATTCAGATTGCCAGTGTCTGACTGTGTGCTCTTTTCAAGGATAATGAGATACTTTATTGGTACTTAAGCAATTCTACAGGAATTGCTGCTTACAATTCACAGGAGGTTGGTGCAGAGTTAAGATGGAATGACTGATGAGATAAAGGCTGAGTTAGAAAAGTGATTACAACTGGGAACTTGCTAATTACTGACCTCTGTAGTGATCCTCTGGTTTATCACTAATCTCACTCACACTTGGCATTTTCCTATGCTTCAGCTTCTTCTTGCATAGCTGTGGAGTAATTTGGCATGGAGTGAACAAGAGAAGGGCATGGAGTCCAGCAGCTGTGCTTGTTGGCATAGATATTTAAATATCTTCAAAGTAGCCAGCAGTGTGCTTGGCACAAATGTTAGCCAATAATTCTTAAACAAATTGTTGTGAAAAAATAGGCAGGCATTTATGTTAAAATCGTCTCTCTTTTCTTTAAAAAATTTTGTTAGTTTGAGATCCTTTGGCTTTTTTTTTATATAAGTTTGAACAGATTGCTACCAAAATGAAATCTGTAAATATAATGGTTAGCATTGGCCAAGGTTCTTTCAGACAAGAATTTCCAAGTACTTTATGGGCATTAATTAAACTGTACAGGCCTGTGTGAGTTTACTTTTCTAAAAGATGAATGAATGGTACCATTGATGTTAAGTGACTTGTAACTTGCCCAGTTCACTCAAGGGAGAGAGCGTCACGAACCAAGAGATGAATCCAGTAATCAGGATCCCTAGGTCTCTGATCTGATATACCCAGTGGCATTACAGGTTTCTCCACTTTGTAGGATAGTATTTTATGTTTCTCCAAGTGGTTAGTATGATCCAAATTGTCAGAAACCTTTGGGGTAGAATTCACCCACTAAAAAAAGAGGGAAAGTTTCTCTGTGAGCAAAGAGCCTATGTAAATAATGAGTTTTCAAAGATACCGGAGGGAAAGGAGAATAGTCTGCTCACAAAACTTTTACCAAATTTAGATTTGTGCCCAAATATTTATATTTACCTATGTAAGGATTTCATATTGTTTATCTAAAAACTAAATATGGAAAAGTTATCATGATACATATATATTGAAATACTTCATTTTGAAACATAGTAATGTTGACCTAGGTAATTTTTTGAAAAGTCCAGGAGTTCTTTTTCCAGGTTAAGACTTTATCTTATTTTAAAAAATTAAAAAAATAAAAATAAACAGTTTAATGCTACCCATTTAAAAAATATCACATGGAATTCTTTATTGAATAGATTGTGAATTTGAATTAATGGATATAAATCAGTATGCCTTACAAAAATGAACATTGACGTAATATTGGCTTTCAGGCAAAAAGGGAAACTATTTGTTCTAATTTGTGGTGTTACTCATGAAGTCAAGACTATTTATTAAGTAGTATATTATTCACTGAAAGTAGTAAATTTTAGTTTGCAGGAAAATTCCAGGTATTCACTATACTGCTACAGACATAAATGCTGGGCCAGCTATATCTTCCATAATATCTTTGTCTCTGGCCATTTCCTCATAGAAACATTATTTTGAATTGGTAGCAAAAGAGTACATATTGCTGAGAGTATTACAGCGCAGGTTTCTCTAACCAATAAATAGAGGTCTACAGGAAACCTTGAAAATTTACTATAATATCTCATTGCTGTTATGAGCTTCCTTTAATCACTCCTTGGTCTTAACAAGATTTCTAGTAGGAAGAAAGTACAACTAGCAATGCAACCAGCAATGTAAGTAAAGTACCTTTCACAGTACCTGTCTCATAATAGCTATTCAGCAAATGCTAGTTCATGTCACCATACCCACAGCAACCTCAAGACTTTCAGAGTAAGGAGAGGAAGTAGAAGAGTCCTAGACTTCTGTGTACTCTAAGGAAGGTTCAGCAAAGCATTCTGGGAGTTTTTGAGCCAAAGTTGGTCAAAAGAGGAATGCCATGTCTCCCACAAAGAGGTATGCTTTAGTTTCCCCACCATATTTATTGAAGCATGCTGGAAGCAAGGGATTCTCAGTGCAAAAACAGTCAAGGATTTCAGAGTACAGCATCTGGAACCCTCAGGTCAATTACATTTCCTGAAGTAGGAGTTCTGCAAGTTGAATTCTCATGGCTTCCACAGCAACTTTTTTTTTTCACAAAAATTGTTTTAAACATATACACACAAACATATTCCTGCATTGGCCACACAAAACAACCTCTGGGATGCCATTGTGCAACCTCTGATCTTGTTCAATTTGTTCATTTTTTTTTTACATCTTAGGAAACTGAGGCCCAGAAAAACAGGATCAGAATATTTTTCTAACAGGCAAGAGTAACATAATCATGTGCCCTGTGTGAGAACTGAAAACAATAGCAATTACTTTTGAGTGAAACCAGCATAGCTGACCATGTTCTACTAATATCCAGCACCAACTTTTAGATTAGTTGGGTTTTGCTGCCAATCATTTTTGGGATGATTTGTCATCAGTACCTCTTTTCAGCAGGAATAGATTTCACATCCAGTGCCACATCAGTTGATTGGTAGAGGCTACTTAGAGGGCTAAACAGAGAAAAATTCTTATGCTATATTTGGATTGTACCAAATATCTACATATATGATCAGAATGTGGGGATTGTGTCCTAAACCTTCACTGGAAAACAGTGCAGTATAGTATGCTGTTAAGAATTTGGTGTCCAAGAGCCCTGTGTTCTAGTTCTTTGGGCTATTTACTTATTCTATGACCTTGGGCAAATTGTTTTTCCTCATAGTAAAATGGGGATTTAGTAGTACCTACCTCAGTGACTTGGAAGAATTTATTATTTCTTCCAAGAAATTATTTCTCTGCATTATTTTAAGTCTCCTAATTGGTCTACCAGTTTCCATGCTTATTCTCCAAATAGCAGCCACGATGATACTTTTGATACATAGATCATCTTTTCAATATATAGTACTGATGGTGTCAGTTTGATTTGCCTACAGAAAAAAAACATGTACCTTGACCCACTACCAACATACATAGAAACCAAGTTCAGGTTTAAACATGAAAGATAAACAGTAAAGCTTTTCAAGGAAAACACAGAAAAATAGATGTATAACCTCAGAACAGGCAGATCTTTTAAACAGTACACACACCAAAAAATGCTAATCATAAAGAAAAAATGGACAAATTGGCCTACATTAAAATGGAGAATTTATTTGTTAAAAGACTCCATTAAGATAGTAAAATGTCAACCTACAAAAAGATATTGCCTTCTGTCAAAAATATGTGAAGTACTTCTACAAATCAACAATTGCAGATAATCCAGAAGGAAAAAAATGTGGGCAAAAAACATGAATGGCTATATTATACTATAAAATACCCTAATGTACAATAAACATGAACTCACTGTGATTTACCAGCAGAATTTGGGTGCTGAAAATGTCTATTACATCTTCTATTGCAGTAATAAATAAATTCACAACAAAAGAGCAAATCATTCCACAAATCTCTTTACTGAGAACAGCTTGAATATTATATAATTTTTTGCACAGTCTTTATTGTTGGAAATTCTGTTTACTGAGAGTTCTTCCTCATAACAAACTAAGATAATGCATCTCTGTATTTTTATTCTTTGTTCCTAGGTCTCTTCACTAGGACCTAACAGTGTAGTCTCTGATTACTCCTTGGTATGATAGCTCTGTGAGTATTACAGAGTATAGAGGCCACACTTCTAGATTTTCTCTTCTTTAAACTAACATCCAGTTCTTTTAGCTGATTTCCAGATCCCTCACCGGCCTGGCTCTTTAGGTTTTGTTTTTTGTTTTTAAGCATTATGCTTTAAATGTGCATGATGCAAAGTAGAAAGCAGTCATCAGTGGACTTTTTTTCGGTAAGACTGTATTCTGAGTTAGTGCTGCATTGGGTGATAGTTGGACTATACAGCCTCTGAAGTCACACTGAAAACCGAGTCTCTGAGCCTGGGAAAGTTCATTTGGTTTCATTCGGCAATTCTGATTACTCAGAAATGACATGGGAGTCCTATAATTCACCATCCCTTCAGGGAATTACCAAAACTGTACTTAAAATCTGAATACTTTACAGCCAATGTTCCCAAAATTAGGTGTGGCACATTCCACTCCAAGAGGATTCTTGTCATTCCTACTCTTTCTTCTACTTCCTGGGGGTATGTTCTCAACTCTTAAGGTTCCCTTCTTAATTCAGTATGCTTTATGGATTGCCTTAGTCATAGGCAATTCCTTGTCACTCCTCCATAACCAGCCACAGTGCATTTTGGATCTGAACTTCAAGACACCTGGCCTTAATTATGAAACTTGTTTTTCATGCAAATGATGTGTAAACTTTTCCACTAGTTGGTTCCTTTTAAGGGGCAGAGGCTTGGGTCTTCATCTTATAACCCCACAATCTGTCAGAGTGACTAGCCATATATGTCTGATGGAATGTATCAAACTCAGATTCTTCTATGTAGTCAACTACTGAATATTTGTGGTTGGGTTAGGGAGCAATGGAAATATAGAATTATGCTGTTCACTCCCAGCATCAATTTGGCTAGTGATTGTGTCCTTTGTGTCCTCTCTGAGAGAACTCATGGTATGGGAGAATATATTCACCAGTGATGCATCTGACAGGGAGTTAATTTTTTAAATATATAAAGAACTTATATAACTTGATATCATGAAGACAAGTAATCCAATTAAAAAATGGGTGAAGGACCCAAATAGACACCTTTCCAAAGAGGATGAACAGATGACCAGTAGACATATGAAAAAAATGCTTAACGTCACTACTCATCATAGAGATGCAAATTAAAACTTCAGTGAGGTATCACCTCACACCTGTCAAAGTGGCTACTGTCAATAAAACAACAAACAACAAGTGCAGGCAAGGGAACTCTTGTGCACTGTTGATGGGATTGCAGGCTGGTGCTGCCAGTGTAGAAAGCAGTATGGAGTTTCCTCCAAAAATTAAAAATGGAACCGCCTTGAATTTTACCAAACATCCAAAGAAGAGCTAACACCTATTCCTTTCAAACTATTCAAAAAAATTCAAGAAGAGGGAAGACCCACAGACTCTTTTTATGAGCCCAGTATTATCCTAACCCCAAAACCAGGTAAAGACACAACAAAGAAACAAAACTACAGCCCAGTATCTCTGATGAACATAGACACTAAAATCCTCAACAAAATATTAGCAAACGGGATCTAGCAATACATTAAAAAGATCATACACCACATTCAAGAGGGATTTATTCCAGGATGGAATACAAAGATGGTACAATATTCACAAATCAATAAATCCGATACATCACAAACAAAATGAAAGACAAAAACTACATGATCCTAACAATAGATGCAGAAAAAACATTTCATAAAATCTAGCACACATTCATGATAAACACACTCAGCAAAGTAAGAGTAGAGTGAGTATACCTCAACATAATAAAAGCTACATATGAAAAACCTACAACTGCCATCATACTCAAGTGGCAAAAACTAAAAGTGTTTCCCTTAAAATTAGGAACAAGACAAGGGAATCTGCTTTCACCACTCTCACTCAACATAGTACTGGAGGTCTTAGCCACAGTGATTGGACAAGAAAAAATAAAATGCATCCAAATTATAAAGGAGTGAGTGAAACTGTCATTATTTGCAGATGACATGATAGTGAACATAGAAAACTTTATAGTCTTCACTAAAATACTACTCAGCCTAATAAGTGAATTTAGCAAAATAGTGGGATACAAAGTCAATATTCTGAAACTGATGGCATTTCTTTACACCAACAATAAACTATCAGAAAGAGAAACTAAGAAAAAAAACCCATTTACTATAGCAACAACAACAAAAAATAAAGTACCTAGGAATAAATTTAACTGTGGAGGTAAAAGAACTGTAAAACTATAGAACACTGAAGAAAGAAGTTGAGGAAGATACAACTATATGGAAGCATACACCTTGTTCATGGATTGGAAGAATTGACATCATTAAAATGTCCATACTGTTCAAATCATTCTATAGATTCAATGTTATTCCTATTAAAATACCAATAGCATATTCTACAAATCTAGAACTAATATTTCAAAAATGTATATGGAACCAAAAAAGACCAATATTGAGAAAGAAGAACAAAGTAGGAGGGATCACAATACCTGATACCAAACTATACTAGAAAACCACTGTAATCAAAATAATCTGGTACTAGCATAAGAAAAGACACATGGATTTATGGAGCAGAACAGAGAGCCCATAAATAAACCCACCTCTCTGTAGTCAATTCATTTCGACAGAGGGGGCAAGAGCATACAATGGAATAAAAATAGCCTGTTCAATAAATAGTGTTGGGAGAACTGGACCGGTACATGCAAAAAAATGAAACTAGACTACCAACTTATACCATAGACCAGAATGAACTCTAAATATAGGTCATGGTACCATAAAAGTCCTAATGGAAAACATAAGCAGTAAAATTTCAGATATCGTACATAGCATTGTTTTTGCCAATATATGTCCTAGGGCAAGGGAAATAAAGATAAAAGTAAACAAATGGGACTCTATCAAATTAAGAAGCTTCTGCACAACTGAAGAAACCATCATCAAAATGAAAAGGGAGCCAACTGTATGGGAGAATATATTTGCCAATGATACGTCAGACAAGGGTTTAGTCTCAAAAATATATAAAGAATTCATATGACTCAATGCCAGGAACACAAACCATCCAGTTTAAAAAAGGGCAAAGGACTTGAATAGACAATTCTCCAAAGAGGACATACACATGGCTCATAGACATATGAAAAAATACTCAATATCACTACCTGTCAGAGATATGTAAATTAAAACCATAATGAGGAGTCACCTCACACCTGTCAGAATGACGATCATTAATAAAACAAGTAAGTGCTGGCAAGGGTATGGAGAAAAGAGAACCCTAGTGTGCTGTTGGCAGGAATGCAGACTGGTGCAGCCACTGTGAAAAACTGTGGAATTTCCTTAAAAAATTAAAAATGTAACTGCTTTTTGACCCAGCAATTCCACTGCCAGAAATATACCCTAAGAATCCTAAAACACCGAAAAGATTTATGCACCCCTATGTTCATAGCAGTACTATATACAATAGCCAAGTGTTGGAAACAGCCTAAGTGCCCATCAGTAGAAATGGAATAAAAAACTGTGGTACATTTACACAATGTAATACTTATGCAGCAGAAAGAAAAAAGAAGGAACTCCTACCCTTAGTGACAGCATGGATGGAACTGGAGAATATTATGCTAAGTGAAATAATCCAGTCAATGAAAGACAAGTACCATATGACCTCACTTATAAGAGGAATCTAATGAATAAAATAAACTAACAACCAAAACAGAACCAGAGACATGGAAACATGGAATAGACTGACAGCTGCCAGTGGGGTAAAGGAGAATGTCAGAAAGAAGAGGAAGGGATTAGTCAAAGAACATGTATGAATGACCCATGGACATGGACAGTGGTGTGGGGATAGACTGTGGAGGTGAGGGTAGAGGAGGGCAACAGGGGAAAATTGGGATAACTGTAATACAATAAATGAATAAAAGGTAAAATAACATAAGGCTCACAGAAAATTATTTTTAATGTAATGGGTTTATTTTTGTAATTTTTACAAGATTAATAAATAAATATTTAACCTAAAAAGAATGGGCCTGGCTGGTGTGGCTCAGTGGATTGAGCACCAGCCTGTGAACTGAAAAGTCACCAGTTTGATTACCAGTCCCCAGTCAGGGCATGTATCTGGGTTGTGGGCCAGGTCTCCAGTTGGGGGTGTACAAGAGGCAACCAGTTGATATTTCTCCCACACATTTATGTTTCTCTCCCTGTTTTCCTCCCTTCCCCTCTCTCTGAAAATAAATAAATAAAATCTTTAGAAATAAAGTAAATGCAACCACTTTTTGACCCTGTAATTCCTCTTCTGAGAATATATTATAAGAATCCAAAAACACCAATTTGGAAGAATATATGCACCCTTATGTTCATAGCACCATTATTTGCAATAGCCAAGATCTGGAAACAGCCCTAACTACCCATCAGTAAATGAGTGGATAGATAACAGAGGACTTACAGAAAAACCACATCACTACATCAAAGCTGGTAGGAAGTTCAGAGGCATGAGAGAGCTGGCTGGGCTCCCATGGATGGCAGCTGAAGTTGTGGTATATTTCAGTAGCTGGTGGGTTTTCCCTCTGGGAACTGTGGGGTCTTCACCCGAAGCTGAGCTCACCAGCCTAGAGCACCAGGACCAGGAAAGGAACCCAAATAACATCAGCCTGTGAAAAGCAGAAGAGTTTTTGTCCACCAGGAAGAGGCGGCTAGAGACACAGAGAGATTCTTCAAGGGCCAGTGCACAAAATAGTATTTCTAGCCACTTACCCTTGAGTCTGGCAAAGGGAGGACAGAGTGAATGAGAGCCACATGAGGAGAATCTAGGGTTGGTGGCTCTGGGGAGAGAGATGAAGGGTCAGCTGCCAGGTTCCCTGTGCTGAATTATTCCTCATACTGCAGAAGTCATCTCTCTTGGGCAGAACACTCCTCTTCATGTGCTGTCAGCCTAGGGGAAAGCAATAGCCTCACCCAAAGAAATCCCTCTCACCCCACCCTGTGGAGCTTAAGCCTGGCTACTGAGGAGCAGAGCTGCAGGCTCTTTTAGTGATTAAGTTATTAGTGTGCAGGCAGACACATACCTCTGGGAGTTTTAAGCCTTTAACTGACCCTTCCCCGGGCCTGGTGTTGGTAAAAGCGGGCCTTGGTGCACAGCTTGGTTCTTTCTCCATGTACCTCAGCCCAGCAGAAGGAGCCACCCTCTGCGCATTACTGTCAGCTCCGAGTAGGTTGTCCAGGGCCAGTCACAGGTAGTGTCTGATATAGGTGTTTACTAGAGTCTTTACAGATCTACCTAAATCATAGAAACAAACACAAAGAGGCAGCTAGAATAGGAAGACAGAAATGACAAGCCCCAAATGAAAGAACAAGAAGAGAATTCTCCAGAAAAAGAGCTAAGTGAAATGGAAGCAAGCAACTTATCAGATAGTTTAGAGTAATGATTATAAAGATGCTCAGCAGCATGAAAAAAGACCAGTCAGAAATAAAGAATGCAGTATGTGAAATAAATAATACACTGGAAGGAATAAACAGTAGATTAGATGAAGCAGAGCATTGAATCAGTGATTTGGAAGACAAAGTAGGAAAAAAACACCCAGGCAGAGCAGCAAAAAGAAAACAGAATTTTTAAAAATGAGGATTTAATGGACATTTGGGTTAACGTGAAGAGCAACAATATCCACATCATGGTGATACCAGAAACAGAAGACAGTGAGTAAGGGATTGAGAACCTATTTGAAGAAATAATGACTGAAAACTTCCCTAACCTGGTGATGGAAAAAACACACACAAGTCCAGGAAGCATAGAGAGTCCCAAACAAGATGAACCCAAAGGTGCCCACACCAAGACACATCATAATTAAAATGGCAAAGCTTAAAGACAAGGAAAGAATTTTAAAAGCCGCAAGAGAAAATCAGGTAGTTACCTACAAGGGCATTCTCCCATACGACTGTCAGCTGATTCCTCAACAGAAACATTTCAGGCCAGAAACAAGGACATACAGCCAAGGCTACTTTACCCAGGAAAGGGTGTCATTTAAAATTTAAAGGGAAATAAAGAGCTTCCCAGACAAGAGAAAGGTAAAGGATTTTCTTACCACCAAACCAGTATTGTAATAACTGTTAAAGAACTTGCTTTAAGAAGAAGAAAAAATGGAAAAGAAGTCAGAGGGAAATAGTTAAAAATAAATGGCAATAAATACATAACTATCAATAACCACTTTAAATGTAAATGGCTTACATGCTCTGTTAAAAGATACAGGGTTGCTGAGTGGATAGGAAACTAGATAAACAATATACACTGTCTTCAAGAGACCTACCTCAGAACCAAGGATACACACAGACCAAAAGTAAATGGATAGAAAAGGATATTTCATGAAAATGGAAAGGGAAAAAAGCTAGGGTAACAATGCTTAAATCTGACAAAGTAGACTTTAAAACCAAGGCAATAGTAAGAGACAAAGAAGGACACTACCCAATGATAAAAGGAACAGTCCACCAAGAGAATATAACCCTAGTAAACATTTATGCACCCAACGTAGGATCACCTAAATATGTAAAGTAAATCTTGGTGGACATAAGGGGCAGATTGACAGAAATACAGGTATAGTAGAAGATATTAATACTACATTGACTTCAATGGATAGATCTTCCAGAGAGAAAATCAACAAGGAAACAGTGGCCTTAAATGATACACTAGAACACATGGATTTAATTGATATCTTCACAGCATTTCATCCCAAAGCAAAAGAATATACATTCTCTTCAAGAAGAACTAACACCTGTCCTCCTCAAACAACTGATGTTCACTTTCACCTCTCTCATTCAACATAGTACTAGATGTCCTGGCTATAGCAGTCAGATAAAAAGAAGAAATAAAACTGTCATTATTTGCATGACATGGTACTGTATATAGAGAACCCCAAAGATTCGACCAAGTAACTACTAGAATTGATCAATGAATTCAGTAAAAAGCAGGACACAAAATTAATATCCAGAAATCAATTACATTTTTATATGTCAGTATTGAACTATCAAAAGAGGAAACTAAGAAAACAGTCCCATTCACAATTGCTTTAAAAAGAATCAAATATCTAGGAATAAATTTAACTAAGGAGGTAAAAGACCTGTACTTTGGAAAATTACAAGACACTGAAGAAAGAAATTGAAGATGAGTGGAACCATATACTGTGTTCATGTATAGGAAGAATTAACATAATTAAAAGGTTCATACTACCCAAAACAATCTATAGATTCAGTGCAATTCCTATCAAGATATCAATGACATATCTCACAGAACTAGAACAAATATTTCAAAAATTTATATGAAACTACAAAAGACCCCCAAATAGTGGTAGAGGGATTAAGCAAAAATGGACTCATGGACATGGACAATAGTAAGGTGACTGCAGTGGGGGGAGAGGCGGGGGGGATGTGGAAGATGTTATAAGGAAGATAAATGGTAATAGAACAAATACAATAAAAGCTACTTAAAAAATAGATGAGTAGATGAAAAAGCTGTGGTATATTTACACAATGAAATACTACATGGCTATTAAAAAGGACGGAATCTTACCTTTTGGACCAGGAGATTATTATGCTAAGTGAAACAAGCCAATCAGAGAAAGACAAATACCATATGATCTCATTCACTTATATGTGGAATCTAATGACCAGAAGTTAGTGAAAAACAAAATAGAAACAGGCTTGAACAGATGGAACAGACTGACTGCTGTCAGAGGGTCCTGATAAGGAGGAGGCTGGATGAAAGAAGGTGAAGGAATTAGGCAGAGGAGGGGAATGGAGACATCTGTAACAGTGTCAACCATTAAAAAAAAAAGGAGAAAAGAATGTAGGGAAAATTATCTTTTGAAGAGCTCTATTTATAGACTAATAACTAACATTTGTTTGTATTTTTGGAAATTAGGAAAGCAGTGGAGAATTGGAACTTATTGTTGCATCATGTCATTGGTAGGGAACAAGGTGAATTCATTTTTTTTAATTCTGAGAAAATGTGTTAAAGTAGTTATTGCCTCAAATAGTTTATGCATCTTACACAAACAGCCAGGTAAAATAATTTCTTGGACTTAAGTATTTTACTTTTTCCTGAACTTTTGTTTTAAATGCTCTACAAATTGGCCAAAATCACCTGTCATTTCTTGAGCAGCTCTCAGTTTCCAGTCAGAAAAAAATACTGTGGTTAATATAAATTATATAAGTCTAGCTACTTCAAGCACAGGAGATACTTATTTGGAAAACATGTGTCTGATGGCATGATATATATATCTATGTATCTTCCAATAATATGTTGCTGTTCTATTAGAGTTGGAGTTCTTAGCCTATAGTCCAGTGACTCCAAGAATAGAAGGATAATCAGTGAATATGGACAGGGAAAAAATTTCATTTTTATCTTTACCAACCTTTAAGTGAAATTTACATTGTCCTCCCATTTCAATGAGAGTAGCAAAACACTCTTTAATACTACCTATGATTTTTGTAACCAACAGAATAGAGATTTTTATAGCATGATAGAGTTGTTGCATAGATCTTAAACTGTCATTTATGCTTTGAACTTGCCATTGTAAGTCTGCTTCTAGATCTTATTTAATGTGTTAAAAAATTGTATATACCATGATGGGAATTTTTTTCTCTACATTTTCATGTTAACATACCAATATACTTCATAATACTATGTATTGTGTTTTGTGACTTTAAACACATTATTTTGAATAGACTGCCAAAGGGACCTATGGTGTGTCAAAACCCATACACAAATAAAATCCCACTACTTGAATATCCAGTAAATTCTTTGTAATATTTTCTTTTTTTTTCTTTTTTTTTAATTCTTTATTTTATTGATTATGCTACTACAGTTGGCCCATTTTCCCCCTTCACTCCCCTCCACCCTGCCCATCCCCTCCCACCCACATTCCCCCCTTTAGTTCATGTCCATGTGTCGTAAGTTCTTTAGTGTCTACATGTCCCATACTATTCTTACCCTCCACCTGTCTATTTTCTACCTACTGTCTGTGCTACTTAT
>PVIA01010657.1:0-26259 GCA_004024845.1 Tonatia bakeri
GGGCGGGGTCTGAGAGGGAACAATGGCGCTTGCTGTGCTCTCTCTAGGACTTCCGTCCCCTCCACGGCCTCCCACAAGCAAATTGGGCCCTTCCGGTGCTGGTTCCTGGGTGGGTGGGCTTGTGCACTTTCTCGGACTCTGTGGGTCTCCCCGAGGAGCCTCCTGTGAGGCTGAGAGAATCTCCCGGCCTCAGCTCCCACAGGTGTTTTCAGTCGGTGCTCTTAGGCTTTGTTTCCCAGCGTTGGGGCCCTGGGCCGTGTCGCTGCCCGTTTTCGTTTAGTTTGCGCGTGAATGTGTGGCTGCGGACAGCTAGCTGCCTTGAGCCCCTCACTAGGTCTGCTCGTTGCCTCCTGAGCCCAGGGTCCACCACTGGTCCGTCAGCTGCCTTCTGCGCCCTGCGTCTGCCAGCCAGCGCTTCTTCCTGCCAGGACCCCTCTCCGCAGGCCTCCGACTCCGCCCCTCCTTACTGGTCTGGATGTACTGTAGTCCGACTTCTGTTCAGATCATTTCTGTTCTGGTTGTTTTTTGTTTCTCAATTTTTGTTGTCCTTAGTTTTGGTTGCGTGAGGAGGCACAGTGTGACTACCTATGCCTCCATCTTGGCCGGAAGAGCCTGTTATTCCATTTCTTGATGCATTTATTGGTTGATTCTTATATGTGTGCCCTGACCAGGGATCAAACTGTAACCTTGGCATATCAGGATGATGCTCTGCCTGAACTACCTGTCCAGGGCTCCAGTATTTCACCTTTAAATATCACTTTAATAAAGGAATAAAATAAGAACTACTATAATTCATATACAGAGATATTAAATATGCTAAATTTTAGTCCTATCTACTACAAATTTTTTCAGCAAAATTTCTGTTTGGTTTCTATCACATCATTCATTTAGCAAATCCTTACTGAATACCTTTTATGAGCCATGCATTGTGTCAGGCAGTAGGAATACAATGGAAGGAGAAAATAGGCACAATTCTTGCCTTCATGGAACTTTAATAAGAAGGAACACATTAAGTAAATCCAATGTATTTAAAAAACAACCATCTGCTAAGTGAAATAAGCTAGCTGGTGAAATAGAAATACCATATAATCTCACCTATAAGTGGAACATAATCAACAACAACAACAAACAAGGAAGCAAAATACAGCCAGAGACACTGAAATAAAGAACAAACTGACAGTAACCAGAGAGGAGGGGGCAGAGGGATAATGGGGATAATAGAAGAACCATCAAGGAACATGGACACACGGACAAAGCCAAAGGGCGGGGGGTAATTCCAGGTTGGGAGATGGGGATGGATGAGGGAGGGGGCATGGTAGAATGAAAATAAAAACAATTTAATTGAACAATAAAAAAAAAAAAAGAAAAAAAAAACAACCATCAATGTCAGAAGGGACATGAAGAAGAAAGAAGTAGAGAATCCCAGTCAGGGAGGTCAGAGAAGGTGACTGGGAAAATGGCCTGGAGTAGACATCTGAAGGACTTAATCAGGTAAAAGGGAGAGGGCAAGACATTCTAGAATGGTGGTACACAGCATGCACGAAGCCTTTCGGTGGCATCCTTGTGAAATTAATAAAGTCAATGTACCTAAGGCATGGATACCAAGCAGAAGCACTGTATGTGATGGGTTGAATAGGTCATGCAGGAGACTTTATTTAATTACACTGCTACTATTAGTTTAGGAGTGACAGGAAGTCAGTGAAAAGTTGGGCATGGGGTTAGGAAAGACAGGTTTTCACAACTGCATTTGAAAAGATGAGTCTGACTACAGCATGGAAAACAAACAGATGAAGAAATTGGATAGGGCAAGAATGGATGACCAGAGGACAGGCAACTGGGTCGTACAAGTGAAAGATGATGGCAGCTAGGGCGAGGTGGCTGGTTGTAGTAGAGATGAAGAGAAGAGGAGAAGTTTACAATTTGAGAGGTTAAACCAACAATTTTGTGAAAATAAGACACAGGGTCGAAAGGAGAGGAAATGTCAAAGTTAGTATCCCGGGTTTACTTGGTTGGCTAGTGCTGCCATCTATGCAAATAGGAAAGACCAGAGGATCAGGTATAGGTGGAAGAGCATGATTTTTCGTCTTAGACATGATGAGTTTAAGGTGCTTTTGAGATACCCGAGATGTGTTTCTTTTAAAATTTATTTTAAATTAAATTTATTGCAGTGACATTGGTTAATAAAATCATATAGGTTTCAAGTGCACGACTCTATGGTACATCATCTGTACATTGCAATTTGTGCCCACCGCCCAAAGACAAATCTTCCCTGCTTTTAAATGGGTAGTTGAATATGAGGGTATATCTTGCATAAAAATGGTCTAGTTCAGAGGGAGAAATCTATACCTGTAGAAGCCCTGGGAGAAGATACCATTTTGTAAGAAGAGAGTAGAGTGAGAAGTTGTGGACTTCCAATGTTTAATTGTCTATAATTACAGATTTTGTACATTTTACTTATTTTCTCATTAGGTAGTATTCAATTACATAAGTTACTTTTATTACTGAGGAAATGCTCAGAGAATGACCTTTGTATTCTTAAGAGAGTCCTCCTTAAAATTCAATTACTACTTAGCAAATACTGCCAAACATTTTTGTCTTCTGCTTAATCAAGATCAACTTCATTACTTTGGGACTAAATTTGACAATAGATAATATAATCCTCAAATCTATTTTTCCTGTTTAAAGGTGAATGAATGTTACCAAGATACAAGCTATAAATCTTTCAAATAGTTCAGTTTAATAGCTCTGAAACAGAGCCTGTCCTGGTATTGAAAGCAATTAGTGTAAATTATAGCTCTGTACACTGTCATTTTATTCACTAACATCATTTATCTTGGTACATCTTACTTAATTATCAAATGTTACTGATATTACCCGAACAATACAGAAGAGATATCCACTTGAAACCTGTATTAGCCTTTATTTTATGCCTTAAGAGGGAAATGAAATATAGAACTCTTAAGTTATCTAGAAATTTACCACAGAATAGACAAATGCTAAGTAGGAAAAAATCAATTAGATATCACTTTATTTGAATTGACACATATTATGTGAAAAAATAACAAATATCAAGTGTAAAAATGGATTTGATCAATTAATAACCGTCAATATAGTATATAAACAAATAGAGATAAAAATGCTTCTTTTAATTACAATGATATTACTGGTAAAGTTAACCTTAGATTCTATATAATACTGTCACTTAAAATTATGATATATTATCTAACTGAATGTAGATACCTGAGGCAGAAATGGCTGTAGTACATAAAAATGCTATGGTGTAAACTGTTGCTTGCTGTTAAGTGTGGCTATATGTCTGCATTGTGACCAATGGAATATGTTCAGGAGTGTTGTATGCCACATACAAGACTGGCTCAAAACTTCCAAGTTTATTTCTCCATGCACTTCCACCTTTCTGACTGGCTGATTGGAATGGAGATGTAATCCCCAGGAGATAACTCTCAGAAACCCGCTTTGGGTAAGATGCAGAGTCTTAGTCAGTGAGGGACCTTGAATAAATGTGAGGAACAGAGTCCCTGTCCCACTCCTAATCACAGACAGAAACACTTTGGAATATTACATGATTAATAAATGTTTACTGTGTTTAAACTTACACTTCTATTTCAGCAGTTAGCCTACCCTAACTAATACAACCATCACATCATAGCTCTGCACTGATGGACACCTTCTACTTTTCTGCCAGCTCTACATTATATTTAAATGTACCCTCTGTATTTAAAAGCTCAAGGATATACCTCCTGGTGCTGTGAAACTCACCCTAAAGAAATATAATTTAAGGTATTCTGCATTTTTTTACAAGTTTAAATATAATGACTGTTAAGCATTCTTACTGGTTAAAAAGAAAATATTTCATCTTAAATCCATTATTTTAGTCCTGGCTGGTGTGACTCAGTGGATTAAGCACCAGCCTGCAAACTAGAGTCCCGGGTTCAATTTCCAGTCAGGGCACATGCCTGGGTTGCAGGCCAGATCCCCAGTAGGGGGAGCATGAGAGGCAACCACACATTGATGTTTCTCTCCCTCTCTTTCTCCTTTGTCCTCTCTCTAAAAATAAATAAATAAATTATATTATTTAAAACACTATTCTGGATTTCTTATTTTCATTTTTGATTCATGTCTAAAAATTTTTTAAAGGATTTACTTCAACTTTATGAAGATGACAATGGAGAAATGTAATTTTATAATAAAAAGATGAACTTTCAAAAAATGTAAAAGTAACATTTAGGTATATTATCTATTCATTCTATTACTATTTCTGAAGACAATATATGTCAGATATTATAGGAATAAAAAGAAATAAAAGTTGCCCTCTAAGAGCTCCTAAGTTAATAGAGAAGAAAAGCAAATATATTATCACAATATTGTATTCTAGGTGTATGACTCATGTATGCACAGGATCTAATGGGAATAGACAGCAAGGGTCTCAATGCAGACTTGGAACCAAATAAGCAGTAATAGTTTCTTGAAAGAGGTGATTTCTAAAGAAATGTAAAGATTTCTAAGGACAGGTAAACAAAGAAATGGGTAGACTGGCAGCCCAGTAAAGAAGCCTGGGTCATGAAGGTCTGCTGGGGAGTTCAAGCGATTGTAAGTCTGTGGGAAGTCAGTGAAGTGTTTTTCAGCAGGGAAATTTTCATTAAAAAATAGTCTAATAGCAGTAAGAAAAGTTAATAGGGTGAAAGAGAAAAGGAAACACTGGAAACTAAGATTTGGGAGACTACAGTTAAATGAGCAATAATGACAGCCTGAATTTAAGTTGGTGGCAGTGGGAACAGGAACAACTAGGGAAAGCAGGAGAAGGATGAGAGATACTTAGGAAGAGAAATGAGGAGACCGGGGCCAAATGCACTAGAAATCGAGGAGTCAAGTATGACTTTCCAGTTTTTGGCTGGGTAATTAGATGAATTTTGGTGCCTATGTACCAAGACAGTGAGATAAATGATGAGTTCAGGTGTAAACAAACATCCTTAAATTGAGGAGAAAAATGTTAAACAGACATTTAGAAACACAGCCTCAAATACCTTATTAAAGTCAGGTTGCAGATATACTCTGCTGTTCAGGTGGTGTTTAAAACCACTGGTTTCATTAGTTAAATGTGCGCAGCTATGTTTCTCAGACAGTGCTCACGCAGTAGGCTTGTTTACAACACCTTTATTCATGCCTTATCCCCACCTAATGACGTAAGACTCTCTGGAATTAATTCTAGGAATCTCTAGTTAGTTTCCTAGGCAATTCTTATTTACACTAAAACTTGAGAGTCACCAGTATATAAAGTGGAAAAGAGTGTCAAGTACAGAACCCCCCAAAATATCAGTATTAAAGGCAGCAATTCTGGAGGGTTATATACCAGCTTATTCACAATGGTGATCAACTGATGATGAAATATGAGTTTTAAATTTTTTTCTGATTAAAAGATCATATGAAGAATTTTGGAAGTTGACATTCCATTTTAGTATAGATGTGATTAAGATTTATAGTTAAAATAGACAGGTAAGCCTTAAAATGACTGAACCTTTCTCTTTTTAAGAATAATTTTTACACTAAACTATACTACAAGGCCACGGTAATCAAAAAAGCCTGGTACTCGCATAGAAACAGGCACATGGACCAATGGAACAGAACGGAGAGCCCAGAAATAAACCCAAGTCTCTACAGTCAATTGATATTTGATAAAGGAGGCAGCGACATAAAATGGAGTAAAAATAGCCTCTTCAACAAATGGTGCTGGGAGAACTGGACAGCAACATGCAAAAAAATGAAACTAGAACACCAACTTACACCTTATACAAAAAAAAATTCAAGATGGATAAAAGACTTAAATATAAATCGTGACACCATTAAAGTACTAGAGGAGAACATAGGTAGGAAAATCTCAGATATATCACGCAAAAACTTTTTTACAGACATGTCCCCTAGAGCAAGAGAAATAAAGGAAAGAATAAACAAATGGGACCTCATCAAAATAAAAAGCTCTGCACAGCTAAAGAAAACAGTATCAAAATAAAAAGAGAATCAACTGTATGGGAAAACATATTTGCCAATGATACCTCAGACAAGGGCTTAATCTCCAAAATATATAAAGAACTTACATAAGAAGACAAGCAACCCAATTAAAAAATGGGCAAAGGACCTGAACACACACTTCTCCAAGGAGGACATACAGAAGATCCAAAATCACATGAAACGATGTTCAATATCACTAGCTATCAGAGAGATGCAGATTAAAACCACAATGAGGTACCACTTCACACCAGTCAGAGTGGCCATCATAAGCAAAACAACAAACAACAAGTGTTGGAGAGGTTGTGGAGAAAAGGGGACACTAGTGCACTGTTGGTGGGACTGCAGACTGGTATAACCACTATGGAAAACAGTATGGAACTTCCTCAGAAAATTAAAAATGGATCTGCCTTTCGACCCAGCAATTCCACTGCTGGGACTATATCCTAAGAATCCTAAAACACCAATCCAAAAGAACCTTTGCACCCCAATGTTCATAGCAGCACAATTTATAATAGCTAAGTGCTGGAAGCAACCTAGATGACTATCAGTAAATGAATGGATCAAAAAACTATGGTACATTTACACAATGGAATTCTATGCAGCAGAAAGAAAGAAGGACCTCCTACCCTTTGCAACATCATGGATGCAACTGGAAAGCATTATGTTAAGCGAAATAAGCCAGGCAGTGAAAGAAAAATACCATATGATCTCACCTTTAACAGGAACCTAAACAACAAAACAAAGAAACAAACAAAATATAGTCAAAGACACTGCATTAGAGGACAGGCAGAAAGTGACCAGAGGAGAGAGAAGAGGGAATTTCAGGGGAAAAGGGGAAGGGTTTACAGGAACAAAGTTAAAAGACATATGGATAAAAACTAGGGAAAGGGTGGTAATGGGAGGGAAGTTGGGAGGGGGGCGGGTGGGCTTGACTGGGAGTAAAGGGGAGAAAACTGTACTTGAACAATCATTAAAATAAAATTGGGGAAAAAAATAATTTTTAAATCAGAAAAAAAATTGTCTTTGAAATAGGCCAAATGTCAAATATCAAGTGTGCAATGACAGGGTCCATCTCCGTAGGTGACAACTCCCAGAATGACTATGTAAGTGTCAGAATTTACAACAAGCTGAATATTTTTCCTAAAGAAAGTAATGTCCTCAAAACAACAAACAAACCTTAAGAGGGATAGTATATTCTTGTGTTGACTGTACAATTTCACTTTGTGCATTTCACGGTGAGAAACAGCTATTACATAAAATAAATTGGTAATATTAATAACAGAACTATTACGTATTTAGTTGACTTTAGTGAAAATGTTAAAACCAAGACTAGGACTACGATTCCAACTCTCAACTCTGCTCAAATCAGACACATTTCTAAAATTAGACAATTTACAAGTTGATTTAGTAGCTTGATTTTTAAGTAGAAAGTTCCTATTTCTCCCCTATGATTTACAGTTTATATTTCAAACTACAAAATGTTATGAAGATACTGAGTACTGTACAGTAAACACTGCCCCCCAAAACAACTCAGGCTTGTTTAACAAACTACTTTGTTCTATAGTAAGATAATAAAGTAGCCATTTTTTTCACTCTGAAAAGTTTCAAAAGGCGTCCATGTTATCAGAAGCATGACATCTGTCTTATTACCATGAGCTCGAAGTAAAGCTTCAGCAGTGAAGAGTGGAGCCTGAAGCATGTCTGCTGTTTCCACAATAAGCATATCCTTCAATCTACGAAGATCCTGAGGCCTTAATCCTTCATATGGCTTTCAAAAGAAGGAAAACAAAGTTGAATTGGCTGTTATACTCTTAGGGAGTTCTATATGCCTATATGCAAATAAAATATTACCATTTCTTTAAGCTTTCAGCTTCGGTTCAGTTATTGATATTCAAAAGATTCTGTATGTTCCAATATCATGGACTTCAAACTACTATTTCACAAGCCTTTTTTAAACTGGAAAGCTGCTGCCAGGGCATTTTAAAATAAAAAGTATCATACTATAATAACAAAACCATTTTACTTTACAGTTTTGAAAATTTGGATAACAAAAAACCCCCCTATAATTCCACTACTGAGCAATAATCATAATTAAAGTTTTCAAGTATATTTACCCAGTCTTTTTGCAAACCAATTGTATGTAAATATATGTGAGCTCACTTGGGCAGTTTTAATCATTGAACCACCAAGCATTTACACTTATTAAGATCCAATTTAAATTGCCAGTGGAATTGTATAATACCTATGACTGTATTTTCCCACATATAATGCACACCCACATTTTTGGCCCAAACTTTCAGGAAAAAGTCTTTCGTTTTAATTTTTTAATTTTATTTATTTATTTATCTATTTATATTTAGAAACAAAACTGATTATCGTATTCCAAGGTATTATTTTGCATACAGATATCATTACTGTTTTCTAGAGTTACACTTTTACTGCATAAGCATATGTAAAACAATTAAAACCATTTATACAGATATGGAATTAGAACTACCCATGTATAATGCACATCATTACTTTTCTATCAAGAATTTGGCCAAAAAATGCACATTATATGTGATGAAATATGGTAATTAACTTGGAGAGAAGTAACTATGCCACACTATTCAGACTTCTCACAAATAAAGATATTATTTTCAATGTTTATTCAAGTGTTCATTAATGCTGTTTAGTTTTCATATAAGTAATATATCACCTCAGGTTTTTTGTTCTTTTATTATCCTTTTTTTTTTTTTTGCTTTTAACAGGAAACATAAAAATAAAATCACATTATCTCACTACTCAGAAATAATGATTGATAACATTTCTGCCTTACTTGTTTCAAGTCCTTTTAAAAAACAAAATGAAACCAAAGAAGCAAAAAACTCATAATCTGTGACATGTTTCCCCATTACATTTCTGTAATTTTCCTCATCCTTGCTTTTGGCAATCACTACCATGAATTTGATTTACAGTTCTCATAATATTATGGCGTATCAGTATACATATATCACTAGGCAATATGGTTTTCTTCATTTTCATTCAATATTGTGTTTTCATTATGAATATTGATGCACATATCTATTTCAACTCTTTCAGCAGTTATGCTTACTACATGCAGTTACACAAAGAACTAATGGCCATAGATTCAAAAGCAGTAGAAATTCCCAAGAACTTATCAGAGTAACAACCACTGAGGATGTCCTCTGGTAGCATCTACCACTGTCTCCAGAGACCTCTGGGTGATTAGTAAACCTCATCCATTGCAGTTGACTTACAGACATTTTAGAATTAGATTTTATCTCTTCTTGCTTTGTTTTTTTGGTATCATGGAAACCATTTAATCAATTCTTAGTATTAACCCTGTATAATTGGGACGCTTATTCACCAGGAATAATTTCTCAGCTGACACAACAAGTTTCTTAATCCTTAGATGTCTTCTGGCAGGAATGCATAAGTAAGCAATATTAATGACAGAAAATAGTAACACATTTGACTGCATAAATATCTGCCAAGATTTAAAAATAAAAATTGCATTACTTTTTAAAAGCGGCCAAGGCTAAAAGAGAGAGAGAGGAAGGCAGACACTCAGTTGTGGTAAGGTTGCAGTGAGGTGGCCCTCCAATACACTGTGGGTAAAAATAAAAATAGGTACATCATTTAACAACCAAACATGCATCATGAGTCTTTTAAACATTCATCTTTTGACCCAATGATTTTACCTGTAGGTATATATCCTAAGGTATAATCATAAATGTGGGCAAAATTGGTCGTTAGCAATGTTTGCTATAAAACTGACAAAATGCAAGTAATCCAAAGGTACATTAAAGGAGTTACAGGACATCTACAAGTTAGAATATTCAGCAGTCATTCAAAATGATTCCCGTGATGAGTCTGTGAATATCAAGAAATGTTAAGGAAAAAAAACCCTACAAGATATAAGATATAAAATAACATTCCAGTGATGAAAAATGGAAAGCAATCCTGAACAATGTTAAAAGGATTATTTATAAGTGGTAGAATAATAAACATTTAAATTCTTTATTCTGCTTCTTTTTATACAGAACATGTTTTGCAGGAAAAAATTAATTAAAAAATAAAAGAAAAATCACTGCGGATGTTAAAGAGCTTTTAACGGTGGCACTGCCCATACTCGATCAGTCTGCAGTGCTATTCCTTTTAAAAATGATAGTGAAAACTGATGCAATACACAGTTCGTATGACATTACATTAACAGCCTACTGCACCTTGCATGTGTTCAGCTACACTGCCACAAACCTCTACATATACAGATGTCATGTGAACTCAACTAGAAAAAAATGTAACCTAAATGATTCTGCATAGGGGGAACATTAACAACCAAAGAAAAAAGTTGCAATTGTATCCAAACTTTCATTTGAAAGGCCCCCCAAACCATCATGTAAAGTTTGCTTTTAAGCTAATTCATGAACTACACTTTCTCCTGCAAAAACGTAACAAGTCCTTTTATGGTTAAATTTGTAGTACTCACTCTAGTATAGAAACTATACACTACGTATAACACTGCTTCTAGAAAATGAGTTTCAAATTCAGACTTGAGATTCCAGGTACCTCTCCCAAATCAGCAACAAGGGCGAATATTTCGTGATTATTTCTAGTGGTGGCAACTGTGTATTTCTTGGTATTGTTTTGTAAATATTCTTCTCTTTAGAAAAGCCATCATTCTACCCCATTTATGTTGAGCAAAAGAAGATTTAATTTCAGAAATATTAACAAAGGGATAATATAAAGCAATCTGTATAGAATAAGTTTCTTTAAAATTCAAACTTATATAGGTTACACTGAAAGAAAAATAGTTCTTGAAGGAGAAAGACACAGCCTTCATGAACACGCAAGATATTCACTCTGAATCTCTGTAATAGAACTATAATTAGGTCTTGTGAAGCATTTCAATACATCCCTCAGTCTCAAGTGGGCACTAGCCCTTTCTTCTGCAGGAAGGATTAAAATGAAGGTGCCTTTCTCTTTCCTGTGCAAAGATAAACTGGTTCTATTTTCAGGTTAAACACAAACCAGAAATAACCCTCAAAGTAATAAGTCCTGATACAAAGAAAGAAAAATGAAACTAATTTAAAAAGAGACAGTGAGGATGAAAGTGGCTCCTTTGCATCAGTACCTACTACTGCTACCATATAACACTAAAGAAATGTGAAACAGCCTAACATACAAGCTGTACCACTTTGATACCGTGTATAAAGTGACAGTATCTTCAAAAACTGTTTCAGAAAAGACTATGACAAAGGAGCTATGAAAGAAGTATTTGTTTTTATTTTTTCTCACAATGAAAACAGCTTTCCCCTTGATTATACAGGTAAAACATGTTCATTGATAAAAAATGGGAAAAAATCAAAATGAGTACTTATGCACCCAAATATATCAGTAATTGTAAAAAATTTAAAGAAAAGCACTCAAGGAAAGGAGAGGATGTTTCCAATTCCTTTTAATACCAATCTCTTTTTAACTGATCCATGAGCTTAGCCTGGAAAAGAGGGGGGAAAACAGCTAAAGTCTTTAGGATTTGTAGACCCTTTCCTTCTCAGTTTCCCTGCTCAGCTCTTCTCATGTGGGGATGAAGACCTAGGCTTTCCAGATCTGTAGTTTGACCTAACAGGAAGCAAGTAGCTACTCACACAAAATTAAACCTTAGGCTAACTGGAATAGTCAGCTAAGCAAAGTCCAGCATATGGGTTTCCTACCAGAAAAAGAGCCTTGAGCTTTCCTAAGTTCTAGATTGGGAGGGGGATGGGGAGTCTTTAGATGACTTTAAGAGCAGCACAATGCTGTTTCCCCTTCATTTACCCAAATGTAATCGTGCTACACTCCTTACACAGCTGGTCCTCTATTAGTCCCAATAGTAGAAGTCATAAGAATCAGGCTCAGCTCACTTAGACCCTGATAGGTCATTCCATTATTTTCTGGTTTATCTTCCTCACTTAAAAAAAGAAGTGGTTATGCCCTGTCTGGGTAGCTCAGTTAGCACATTGTCCCGATAAGCTGATGTTGCAGGTTTGATCCAGGTCAGGGCACCTACAAGAGTCAACCAATGAATGCGTAAGTAAGTGCAACAACAAACTGTTGTTTTTCTCTCTCTAATCAATAGGAAAAAAGAGAAGAAGGGGTCCTAAATATCATTTCGAGGTTGCTGAGTGAATTCAACAACCACACAAAAGTGCTTAGGACATCAGCTGTCTCTCTATGTATATTTAATCTGAATAATCATTCCTATAAAACAACCTAATTGAAGAAATACAAAAGGTAAAGAAATGTAAACCTTTTAATTCCAAGAAACTCAGTTCTTTTCCCCATTCTGGAGAGTACAGCAGCTCAAAAACTGCTGTGAATTCACAGGAAAGAAAAAAATAAATAATACAATTAAACACAAAAATAATTATATAATTTCTTTTAGAAACAAGCTAGCACTGAACATCAAATCAGAATCACTTGGGGAGAAAAAAAATTATTGTGCCTTCTAATTTCTTTATTTAAGAATATCTAGCCTTGGCCAGGCAGCTCAGTTTGTTGAAGTGCCATCCAGAAACACCAAGCTGCACGTTAAATCCTGGGCCAGGGCACATACAGGAACCAACCAATGAATGGGTAAGTAAGTAGAACAACAAATCGGCATCTCTCTCTCTCTCTCTCCCTTCCTCTCTCTCTAAAATCAATTAAAAAAAAAAAGAAAGAAGTTTCTATTGGTGCCCACTGTGTATCAGTGTGTTAAGACACTGAAGATACTCTGCTGAATAAGGCAATTATGGCTCTGGCCCTTGTGGAATTGACAATCTAACGGGAGAGAAAGGCAATAAATAAGTAAACAAATACACAAAACAAAATAATTATAGTGCATAATAAGTGCTAAGAAGGATGAATAGGATATTATGGTAAAGAAAAATGGAAGGAGAGGGACCTATTTTAGAAAAAATGATTAAAGACGGCCTGTCTGAAGAAGTGATATTGAGCTAGCCAAGAGACATGGGAAACAAAATATAAAAGTCCTGATGTAGGTATGATCATGGAGCAAAGTGTGCTCAGAGAAAAAGTCTGAGATAATGTTGAAGAGGTAGGTATTAGTAGCCAGACCATATAAGGTATTATATATATCTGAGCAAACACTTTATACTTTAAGAACAATTAAAAAGTTACCAAGTGATTTAAGTGATATGACCTAATTTAAGTTTAAAATAGTCACTTTGGCTTCTGTGTACAAGATGGATCCTAAGGAAACCAGAATAGAAGGAAGGAGACCACTAAGAAAAAACTATTACTTAGCTCAGATGAGAAGGGAGGGTGGAAAGGGCCTAGGGAGGTAGGAGTGGAGACTGGGAGAAGTAAATTGATTTGTTGTAATTTTTTAAGGAAAACCAACAGGACTCCCAGATTATCTGGATATAAGAAGTGAGGAAATCAAGAATTCATACCTCGTTTATGCCTGAACAGCTCAGTGAATGGAAATAATGCTTACTCAGACAAGGAAGACTTACATGAGTGTTAATGTCCATGACAAGTTCAATTCCATCATAGAGGGGAAGAAAGTCGTAATGCAATGGACTGAGGAGTGAGTGGAAGGTGAGGAACTCAATATGCATAGAAAACTCTCAAGTTTGTTTTTCTCCTATGAGCATCAGAAATGTGGGCTACACCTGAAGGGGGATAGGGACAGGGCTTGGGAAGAACAGTCAATGGAAAGGCTGCTCAGCTGGTTTTGCTTTTCAAGATAGGAGTTACCAAGCATGTGTGTTGATAAGAGCACTCCAGAAGATAGGGAGAGACTGAGGAGCAGGAGGACTAGAGTTCTGGATTGGTAAGACAGGCTAGGATTCATATCACACATCAGCATTTCTATTTATATGTAAGTAGATGTACACATGTTAGAGGAAAGACTCCACTTCCAGGGTTTCTAGGTGTATTTTTATATTTATGGCTATGCAAGTGACAGGATTTTTAGCATATTGCAAAGACGACAACACAAACTAGACTATAAAGAAGAAAAAAACTAATATAAAATCCATACAATTTTTTAATTAAAAAAAAGTTTTACCTCTCGTTTGTCTAATGCAGCATATTCAGCTTCTATTTCTTCAGCTTCAGGGTCTCGTGAGAACACCATCTGAGATTCCAGGTTAAGGGCCAAATCTTTGTGGTGCTGCTTTTCAGCACAATCACAAGGCGTATCCTTATTCTCGTTCTCAGCAAACAAGTCTCCTCCATGTTTTACCAAGAGCTAAAAGAGATTTTTTCAAAAACTTGCAACCACAGATATCAACAGTTATTTTCATATTATAAATTTAAAAATATAAGGTAAACACAACAAAAGTGCAATAGTATGTATCTGAAATGATAAAAGTTATTTAGAAACTAGTTGCTTCTCATTTTAAGATTAGCATTTCTTGACTACCTGTATTAAGATGACTTCCTTTGTTTAAAAATAACAACAGCAACAACACCAATTTCTTAACCTTTAAAAATAAATTCTTAAGCATTTTGTCTAATCCAAAAGTAAAATTTTACTCAATAAAAACTTAGTCAGTGCTTTCACTTCTATAAATTTCTGGAAATCATTCTTAAACAAGAACACTTTAACCACTAATACCTGGATTGACCTGACACAGTGGACAAAAATTTTCATTTGTATTATTCATTATCCGAACACAAATGAAATTAGGATGAGCAAATCACTGAAGCAAAACTTTTTTCAGTATTCCTCAAACTAAGCGATGGGGGCCTCTTGTCAAGATGCTGCAGGAGGTAAATGCAGTACTCACACCCTCCACGACCACATCAAAATTACAACTGAACAACTATTACTGAGAACAGACTGAAATCTAGATGAACAGAAGTCCTACAACTAAGGTATATATAAAAAAGCTACCTCATCCACACTAGTAGTTGGGTGGAGATGTAGAATGGGCTGGTCTCATACCCATGTGAGGCAGGTAAAACTCTAGAGGGTTGTGTTGTCTTGACTACAGAAGTTCCTCCTGAGGAGCAAGGGGTCCCAGCCCCACACCTGCCCCCCTCCCCATCCACAGCCCAGGGTTTTAGTACTGGGAAAAGACGTTCCCATAACTCTTGGCTGTAAAAACCAGCGGGGATTGAGGTTGAGGGAGATGAAGGGCTTTTGGAGTCCCAGGTGTTTCTCTTAAAAGGCCCACACATGGACTTACTTGCTCTAAGAGCTCCAGGGCTGGGGCAGCAGGTCGAAAGACATCAGGGACATACAAGGAGGAACTGAATTGTCTGGCATCCCGTCAAGGGCCAGAGAAGCAGCTTTTTCCCAGACAGTAGTGCTGGCAGAGGTCACGGTTCCACTGATAAGCGCCCCTCCCCACCCCACCACAGAGCCACAAGTGGGTACTATATCTGAGTCTCCATCAACTTGCTAACATGGTTCTCCCTACCCTGGTGATTCCTGAGACCCTACCATACCCAAATTTCGGGCCAACTGCTGTTTCCAGTGGCTTTTCCATACAAACAGCCTGTCTTAACTCATGCTGCTAACTTTCCTAAAATCTCTCAACCAAGCAGCATATGGCCTCAGCGTGCCCCATACCACTCACTAAGTGGCTCCATGCCCGGCATTAGCAGTAGCTGGCCTTGGTTCGCAGTTTGGCCTCTCCTGGGCACCTCCAAGCCCAGCACAAGTAGGAGCCATCTGCAGGTCACTTTGTAGTTCACGCTGGGTGGCTCTGGGCAGGAAACAGGTGGCAGATGACCACAGCGTGCACCTCCTAGGAGGCCCAAAAGCCAGTGAACCTGATGGACAGCTTTAGACTACACTGAAGCAACCCAACCATGTCCACAAGCAACACACTCAAGGAGTGGGCTTGGTGGGTACCTGAGCCCAGATGAAGTGAGTTCTCTGCCATGGGGTTGTTCCTTGTACATCTTCCACAGGTGGCCCAGGCTAGCACTCACTGCTGAACTGCCTGGGGGTAAGTCCCTCCCGCTGACGTGACAACAGTCATCAAGGCTCAACTACAAAAGGACAGTGCACATTGCCCACATGGCGGACACACCTGGAGGGCCCAGGTTGGGCAACTAGAGAGGCTATGCCACTGGGCCCTACAGGACACCTGCTATAAAAGGCCACTCCACCAAGAGTAGGAAATAGAGCAGCTCTACCTCATACACAGAAACAAACGGAGATGCAGCCAAAATGAGGAGACAAAGAAATATGTCCCAAATGAAAGAATAGAACAAAACTCCAGAAAAAAGAATTAAACAAAATGGAGAGAAGCAATCTATCAGATGCAGAGTTCAAAACACTGGTTATAAGGAGGCTCAATGAACTCAGAGGAAGAATAAAGAAACTAATGAGAACTTTAACAAAGAGAAAGGAAACATAACAAAAAAGAACCAGTCACAACTGAGGAATATAATAACTGAAATGAAAATTATTATGGGGATAAACAAATTATTATGGGGACAGAGTAGGTGAAGCAGACAATAAAATCAGTGATTTGAAAGATAAGGAAGGAGAAAACACCCAATTAGAACAGCAAAAAGAAAAATTTTTTTTTAAATGAGGATAACATAAGGAGCCTCTAGGACAACTTTAAGTGTACCAATATTTGCATCATAGGGGTGTCAGTAGGAGAAGAGTGAGAGCAAGAAATTGAAACCATATTTGAGAAAATAATGACAAAAAACTTCCCTAACCTGGTAAGGAAAACAAACATACAAGTCCAAGAAGCACAGAGTCCCAAACAAGATGAACTCAAAATGCCACATAATTAAAATGTCAATGGTTAAAGACAAAGAGAGAATCATAAAAACAGCAAGAGAAAAGCAGTAATCTGATTCCCCTAAGACTGCCAAATGATTTTCAATAGAAACTTTTCAAGCTAGAAGGGATTGGCAAGAAAAATTCAAAGTTATGAAAAGCAAGGACCTACTACCTGCATTATCTTTTAGAATTGAAGAACAGAAAAAAATCTTCCCAGATAAGAAACAAGCAAAAAGAATTAATCACCAAACCAGTACTACCAGAATTGTTAAAGGGTTTTCTTCACAAAGAAGGGAATAAAAGATAAAAATTATAAATAAAATGACAATAAATACATGCAAGGGGGGACCCAAAAAACCCAAAAATATATTTGTAAAAAATTGTGTATTTATTCTTTCATGTTTAAACATCAGTTACCTTCAAGTACTCTCCATTTTTTCTACTGCTCAAAATAGTTTTTGAACGTGTCAATTTTGACAGCTTTTACTACTTCGCTGGTTTTTGTTTCATCTCTTCTATATTGGAAAAACGTTGCCCTTTGAGGACTTTTTTCATCCGGGGAAACAAAAAGAACTCACTTAGGGCGAGATCAGGTAAACAGGGAGTGTGGGGCATGGGGGTCACGTCATTTTTGGTCAAAAACTGTTGAACACTGAGCACAGTGTGGGCAGGTGTGCTTGTAAATCACCCATCACAAAATGGGCAAAGACACTGAAAGAGTCTTCAAAAAAAATTCACTGAAGCCGAACACAGCCTCTCACAATAATGTCAGCTGGTACACTGATACAGATAGGTTCCTAGAACACTCACCTAGCGGGAGAAGTCTGTATTACAAGGGATCTGCCCTCCAGAAGACAATTCCCTTTTTTGGCCCCCCACTCATATCTACCAACAGCTTATTTTTTAAAAGATTTTATTGATTTATTTTGAGAGAGGGGCAGGGACAGAGAACAAGGGGAGGAGTAGAAACATCAATGTGTGAGGCAACTGATCAATTGCCTTGTACATGCCCCTAACTGGGGACTTGGTCCACAACTGAGGCATGTGTCAGTACCAGGAACTGAACCAGCTATCTTTCTGTTTGGGGAAGATGCCCAACCCACTGAGCCACACCAGTCAGGGCTATCAACAATTACTTTAAATGCAAATGGATTAAATGCTCCAATCAAAAGACATACTGTTGCTGAATGTATAACAACACAAACCTTTACATGTGCTGTGTATAAGATACTCACTTCAGGTTGAAAGACACACACAGACTGAAAGTAAATGGATGGAAAAAGATATTTCCTGAAAATGGAAATAAAACAAAAGGCTGTAGTAGTAATATTTATACCAGACAAAACAGATTTTAAAACAAAGACTATACCAAGAGACAAAAAAGGACCCAGCGATTTCTCTTCTGGGTATCTGAAGAAACCCAAAACGCTAACTGAAAAGACACATACATCCATGTGTTCATTGCAGCATTATTTACCATAGCCAAGACATGGAAGCAACCTAAGTGTCCATCTATAGATAAATGGATAAAGATGTGGAATAGATAAATGGATACGCAGTGGAATATGACTCAGTCATAAAAAAGAATGAAATCTTGCCATCTGTAGCAACACGAATGGGCTTAGATGGTATTGTGCCAAATGAAGTAAGTCAGAGAAAGACAAATGGTAAATGATTTCACTTATATATGGAATCTAAAAAACAAAATAAACTAACAAGCAAACCAGAAACAGACTCATAGATACAGAAAACATTCTGAAGGTTCCCAGATGGTTAGGGGGTTGAGGTAAAATAAGAAGTACTTGGTAGTTACAGAACAGTCTTGGGGGTGTAAAGTACACCATATGGAATATAGTCAATAATATTGTAGTAACTATGTATAGTGTCAGATGAGTACTACATTTATTAGGGTCACTTCCTAAGTTATATAAATGTATAATCACTGGGTAGTTATCCTAAAACTAGTGTAATGTGCTAACATAATACTGAGTGTTTTATAATGTCATCACTATGCTAAACACTCAAATGCACGTTCTTCTTTAACAATATTAACCACCCCACGCAACAGAAATATAATGAGGTCTGAGAAAAGTTAAGTAACTTGACCAAAGTTACCCAATCAGTAAGTACTAGAACTGGGATCCAGGTCCAAGTTTGACCAAGTTCTTAATGATGACTGGATTATTATTACCAACATAGAGAATAGGTCAGTGATTTTCAACCTTTTTCATTTCAAAGTACACATAAACTAATTACTAAAATTCACAACACACCAAAAACAAAAATCTTTTGCTGATCTGACAAAAAAAAAAAAAAAAAAAGAAAGAAGCAAACCCAACAAAGTAGGTATAGGTAGGTATAATTTTGATTCATTCACACTGGATGGCTACTGTTATGTTGGCTGCTGTCATTTTTCTTATGTGACAATCTAAGGGAAAAGAGTTCAGTGTCTCTAAATAGTCAGGTACTGCATGTTTTAAAAATTCTTGCAGTACATTGGTTCAAAATTGCTGGGCTAGGTTGATCACATAAACTAAAGATGTCACATGGATCCTGGGTCCACCATCAAGTTCTGCCCAGGCTCTTTCTTATAATCTACATATAAAACATTTTAGAGGTTTTAATTTTGTATGGGAGTTAATCATAAAGGTAGTTTCTTTTCATTTTCTTTCAAGAAATTTTATCTATCCTCCCTGCAACAAACACACAGATCTTCCTATAAAGTTTCTCACTGCTTTTGGAACTGGAATACTCAAGGTTCCTCTACAGTCACTCTAAGAGAGCCAACAAGATTAAGGGACTTACATCAATGCCAAATCTGGAAGTCGTGGGCTAGCCTGACAAGCTCAAGAGATAAAAAGACATTAACTTCTTGTCCTCGGCTCAGAGTAAGCTTCAGAGCCAAGATGGTTTAAAGTTTTCTTTTTTAAGTTGTAAAAACAAACAGATCAATGTTTAAAATATTTACCTTTCACAGAAAATTTGCTAAGCATGGCTCTGAGCAGTCACTGTTAGAGCCACCTTCTAGAGCCTGAGGACAAGTCCTATGAGCTGCTATTTACCATCTAGAACCTTCTTTAGTCAAAGTGATATCTGAGGTTGAGGACCAGTAATGTCATCACCTGGGAGTTTGTTAGGAATGCAACATCTTAGCATCACCACCTGGGTGCCCCTCCCACTCCAGGGCTTTAAATCAGAATTTGATTCTGATTTACAGGAGATTCTTATGCACATGAAAGTTTGAGAAGCAATGACACTAAAGTAGAACCTATGTGGCTGAAGAATTTGATGTTTATATTACCTATTCTACTCAATATTGAGGACTTGTAGTAAGTCTACAGACTTACCACACTTATTGCAGAGTCTATTACAGTTTGTAGTCTTTCAGCTTCACAGGTTATCTAGTACCTAAACACAAAATAAACTATTTACTTCTGACTGCTACAAAAGTAACAGGGCTGAATTTATTCTGGTTCTTTACGCAAGATCATAGAAAGTGATTTTTAAAATGCATACTGGGATAGCTTTCAAAGCCATAATTTGATTTACTTTCACAACAAACATTACAAGAGATTCTAAATATTAGCAAACAAGATAAACTATCTTGAACTTACAGCCTCAGTCTTCAATAAAAGCAAAGACAACAAAATTTAAGAGGCTGTGCCATTCCAGAATATTGGTAAGGGAAAGCTTCTTAAAAAAGATGTAACAGAGTGAAGACTGCATTCTTTGAAGTTTAAAGAAAAAATGGGCCTGGATGGTGTGGCTCAGTGAATTGAATGCTGGCCTGTGAACCAAAGGGTCACTGGTTTGACTTCACAGTCAGGGCGCATACCTGGGTTGGGGGCTGTAAGAGGTGGCCGATCAGTGTATCTCCCACACACTGGTGTTTCTCTCCCTTTCTTTCTCCCTTCCTTCCCCTCTCTCTAAAAATAAGTACATAAAATCTTTAAAAAATAAAAAGAAAAAATGGATGTGTAAAGAAGGGATGTGAAAAGAAATCTCAGGAGTGAGATTTCTTGCCTTGATTGGTAATCTGTCTTCACAGAGATTCCCCAAGGGAGGTTGACTCCCAAATGAGGTTGACTGCAGTGGGAATGAGGGAACCACAGACCTGTACCTCACTGGTGTTACAGAGAACAAAGGTATCAAGGTCTGGGCAGTTCTAAATGTTATTTTTTGCTAAATGTTAAAATATAGCACAGTATTTTGCAGATGCAGAAGTAAACAGGACGAACTGACAGAAGCAACGGGATGACAGCAGCCAAATGTAAAGAGGGCATCCACAGGTAATCAGCCAAATAGTGTACATAAGCAATGACTAAGCCTCCCTTTGAGGAGAAGCTTGAGCTATGAATCCCCTGTCTCCTTTGTTTACTGCAGTAAACAAAACAACCTTGCCACAGCCATGTCTTGTTTTTAAATACAGCACCTCAAGCAGCAAACCCCTTGAGTTCAGTAACAGAATCATCAACGGTGTCATGGCTAGCTATGTGCAATGCACAAAGAATAATGAATATACAAGATCTCCTGTACCAGGCAGTCCAGGCCTGCAGAATGTCGTTTGAAGAAGACTGGTAGGGATACTCCACAGAAATGACCCCTGCTCCTGGAGGATTCACATACTTAATTAGTGTTAGTAGATAGGTTGAAGTATACCCATGTCAAACTGAAAGATGCAATTAAGTTGTAAAGGCACTGCTTAAGGAAATAATACATAGGTTTGGATCCCCAAAACTTTCTGTGTGACAATAGGCTTTCACAGCTGCTTTAATAAATGGAGTAGCAAGAGCTCTCAAAATTAGGGTCGTCTCACATTCTTCATGGAGACCATAGACCTCAGGAAAAACAGAATGATGTATTTATAAACACTCAAAGAGACTCTGACCAAACCATGCCAGGAAATCCATGAGACCTGGCTTAAATTTGCTACCAATTGCCCTAACCAGGACCAGGGCAGCACCTAACTAGAATCAGGATTAAAGGAACGCTTATATTTAATCCTTTTGAACTTAGCTATGGTAGGCTCTTTTTGGGCTCCTTCAAATTTTGGAAGGCCCAGACCCATTTATAGAATAGGCTGTTAAAAACATTACCCAATTAGGAAAGGTAACTGAAAATTTAAATAAGTATGCTAACCTGCTTTTATCCACATCAACACAAGATCCAGGGAACTGGGTGCATTTAACAACCTGAAAATTGGCATCCCTGCAAGATCAACCAGACCCAATATGGACAGGTCCTCATTTGATGTAATTAACATACTCATCGTTTTCTTAAACGACAACATATAACTTCCACGATACATCATTCTTTAGTGGGGCCTGCTTTACTACCCAGTGAGAGCAAGAAACCAGATCCATAGTACTCCTGTGAACCTGCCTCACCACAAGCTGTTCTTCAGAAGAAGGTAAATGAGGACTGTCATGCACTCCTGTTCTCAGGAATCCCAGAACCTAGGGAACCCTAAGACTTTCCCAAATCAGGAAGCCAGAGAATTTCACTCTCTAACTCAAAGATGTACTCTGATACTTGGCAGGAAGTGTTGAGGGCCGCCCTGCCTGGTCTCAGGAAGCTGTGACCCCCTGTGACTTAGGCTGAGTGAGAGACCTCCAGATCAGGAGCCACTAAGGAGACAAAACTTATTCCCCTGGCATGAACGCTACCTGTTCTGTGCCTGGCCTTTAAATGCTAGATCAGTTACCAATGATGGGTAAGACTCCTCAGGGAGGAGCAACCTAAGACAGGGACTGGTCTCATTAGGCCTGTGAAATAAGACTCACAAGACTGTGGAAATAAATGAAGGGGCTGTGGAAAGGAGGGGGTGATCATCAACCCCTGCCCCCTCTAAGCCTGAGTCTTTGTACTCAGATGTGAGAAATCCAAGTCTCCTTGCTGCCTCCATCTCCAGCCCTTCTCAGGGCTTAGCAAACAGCCTAAAGGGGCAGCTCAGACCTGAGACGGCGGACCCCCGGGGTAATCAGGCCTGGGACAAAGAATATGCAAGATCCTGTGAGATCTGTTTGCTGGAGGGTGTTGTTAACTTGGAATTTGAAGGCACAGTCAGGAAACCTTTGGAACCTGTAGTCCTTTCATATGTTAAAACTCCAATCTCTTCCCGGAATCACTACAGAAACTCTGTTAGCATCCTTGTAAGATACATGTTCCCTTTGATCCCTTCTGCCAGACTGTGAATCCACAAACTGTGTCTACTTTCTCAATAAAAACCTACTGGGACAAAGGAACAGGGCTCTCCCCACTAGGGGGTTAGCCAGGCGCTCACCAACTTGGAGAGTGGTCACTCTGTTCTTTACTTCCCCACAGAAAACTGTTTCGGTGCATGATTATTTCTTGGGTTTTGACAAGCCATTCACAATGTGTTTTAGCGTGTTCATAGCCGGCCGGGAGAGCCAGGTTCTGCTCGCTTCAGTTGGCGCCCAGACATGGGGTGTGTTAAGCGTGTTCACAGCCGGCCAGGAGAGCCGGGTTCTGCGTGCTTCAAGGAAGCAGTTACTTAAGTATGAACCTTGATTCTATTCCCTAAAGTATGAGGAGTGAAAAATGTCAAGGGGGAAATTTTAGAAAGGACAAGGGTCTGGGCAGTTCTAAATGCTATTCTTGCTCAATCAACATGTAAATGACCAAATATTATATAGAAGTGATGGTTAAGCCTTCTGCAGAGTTTTAGATATGAACCCTCTGTCTTCTTGTTGCAAACAGTAAAAACTACTGTGCAACAACCACATTTGTTTTTTAATAGAGCACCCAAGCAGTGAACCCCTTGAGTTTGGTAACACTGGCTCCTGTTAGGAGACTCGTAATCAGTGATGAATGGAGGCTCCACATTTGTGGCACTGTCTTGGCAAGGGTAATCAGCATGTATGCTACCTTTGGCACAGAAGCTAGCTAACAGCAAGACTGCATGACATTGGAAGAATACTTTTAAAAATATTTCAGCTTGCTGACCTTTAGGGGATAAGTTTGGGGGACGCCAGTAAGTCAATGATGTATTAGATGGAGATTATCTGTTAAATTGTTGCTGCATAAAGACAGGTGTTTTGCTCTTACATACATAATAGGGACTTACATCTGGTTCTAAAGAGGTAGTTTTTAAGTGTTTCAACCAAAGCATTCTAAGTATCATTTACCTCACTCTCAAATAAGGAGGACTGCATACTTAATTTGAATGTGTTCTTCAGCCTCTCTTGCACATTTGGTGGTACCCAAAATATTCTATTTTAAAAGAAACATCCAATTATCACCATCTCAAAATATATGTTTATCTATCCTTCCTTTCTTTACATCATAATCCCAGAGGAAGAGGGGTAGGGCAGCCCCTAGTACTTAAGACAAATCCCTCCCTACCCCTTTGATCCATAATCTAAACGGTTGGTGACTCTGAAAAGCCAGTTAACCTCTGCAAGTCTCAGTTCACACAGGACCATCTGTAAAATGAGGCTTATATAATCTTGGGAGAAGATGTTCTAGTTACGAAATTACAACTTTATCATATCTGTCCCCTGTATGACGTTGAACGCTCCATTGCTCCCTCCATCTTCACTCTGACTTTCCAGTGGCTCCTGATTCAGGGTTCCGCTATCTTGTTATTCTTCTAGCTACTTTCCTTTCTTGCTCATTCACATTTCTCAAATTAGTGATTGACATCTACTATCTGTACGTTCTCAGTAAATGACTTAATTACTCCCAGCAATCTCACCTCTACCTTGACCATTTCACCAGAACAATACTGACAGTCATTAATATCTCTCAAAGCCAACAGCTTTTCCCAGTCTTCTAATTTTTTTACCCTTCTGCAGCATGTCACATGACTGTCCCTCCACCCCACCTCTGAGATTCTCCTGGCATCCCTGACACTTAATAATCTTTGTCTCTGTTTTTGTTTCCTTTACAATCCACTTCTTATCACTCCTTTTAAATATAGGAAGTCTCCAAATTGATGCTGTGACTCTAACAATGTAATTTCATTTATAATCTAAAGCCTGTTCTTTGGATTTCTCATGTATGCCTTATCTTGCTTTTTAGTTATCAACTCTATGCAAATAACACTCATTTCTACATCTATATTCTTTACTCCAAACTGCTCTAATTTTCAGTAGCTTGAAAGCCATCTCAAGTGGATAATCTATTACCTCAATCTCCAACCTTATAAATGAAAACTCAATATAGTCACCTCTTCCTCCAAGCAATTTCTTCACCTCATCTCACTATTTAAACTGTCTGTTAATTGTTCACAGGCTTCAAAGTCTCAGGTTCAAAATCATGTTCATTTTACTTAAAAACAAAGTTAACTTATTTTATTCTAATTACAGGTTATGATAGCAAGTTGTTATAGAAAATGTGGAAAAGTCAAAGAGGAAATTATATCATCCAAAGGTGGCTCACCACTGTTAATATAATATTAATGTTTTAAAGCCTCCATCATTAACCTTTCTCTGCCTTGCTTTCTCATATTGACTGACCAAATCACCAAATGCTACCAGATCTGTACAATGTTCCTTGCATCTGCCTTATTTTGTCCGTTTCCAATACCACCACACAAGTCCAGGCTTTTTGGTGTAGTAATTTTCTAACTCCTATCACTTCCTCTAGTACACTGGTTTTCAACCTGGCCTGCACACTGGAATTATCTGGAGAAATTAAAATACTAGTGTCGGGGATCTACCCCGAGAAATTCCAATTTTAGTAGTCTGGGAGGTACAGCCTACACTTCACTATTGGATTTTTTGTGTAGCTGTGGGTAGAACCACTGTTCTAGCACTAAGGTTTTCTAGCTGTGTAGGAACCATCTGGGTAGCCTGATAGTCGTATTTGGAAGATCTGAGGTGCAGGTTAGATACATGTACTTTTCACAAGTGTTATATTGTAGGTGCCCCACAGACTATGCTCCAAGCCAGGGCTTCTCAAACTTTTATGTTGGTATCAGTTACCTTGGGATCTTGTTAAATTACTGACTGAGATTCAGTTAGTTTGGGGTGAGGCATGAGATTCTGCATTCCCAACAAGTTCCGGAATGACCGATGCCAACAACAGTCTGAGGACCATTCTTTGTGTAGCAAGACCCTAAGAAACACTGCTTTAGAACTACTCCATTCAAATCTGTTCTACATTACAACCATTAAACCTTACTGTATTTTCTTTAATAGCACTTCTCCAGTCAAAAATTTTCAATGACTCAATTTTCTATAAACAAATCCCAAATCCCTAACCTTGGCATTTAGTTTTTTCTCCTTGTTATGGACTCTATCTTCATTTTAAATGATCTGTCTTATCATTCTCCAAAAAATAATACTTCCATCTGTATTATGTTTGAGACCTAGAACAGTGCTTTTCAAACTGTAACATGAAAAAGGATAACCAAAAGAACATGCTTAAAACATTCCTGGAGTCAAGCATAGAAGATTCTGACTTGGAATCTGGAGGTCTGGTGAGCTCAACAATTTGTATTTATAACAAGCTCCCTGTAGTTA